>JARHVA010002781.1:1447500-1755000 GCA_037957365.1 Torreya grandis
TTATCTAGGAAAGCTAGTTTTATGTAAAATTCATGATAAGTACATTATGGGAATGAGTCCAAGGTCAAGGTTGATAGATGTATTATAGAGGTTGATATAATTTTTCTATATTTCACTATATTTCTTTATTTTTATGCAACACCACTAGGTTTATATGATGTGATCTTATGAGTAAATTATCTCTCTAGGCACAAAGCCAAAGTCAATTGTTTCCTTGTTTTTGATGATTTGGGAAACCAAACCCAAATATAAATAATTTAGATGGAGTTAAATCTCAAATAAATTATATCTATTTAGTTAAATAAGGATGAATATAAGGGATGTCAAGAATTCCTAGTTATAATAGATGAAATTGGTGAAACTAAGGAACCCACTTTGGAAGACTATCCTTTTATACAAGAATTTTAAGATGTTTTCCTAGAAGATTTATTAGGTATTCCTCCTAAAAGGGAATTTTATTTCACCATTTATATCATTCCAAGGTCATAGTCATAATAGAAGGTACCTTATGGAATGAAAATAATTGAGGTAGTTAAGTTAAAGGCACAACTTCAGGGAATGTTGGATAAAAGACTAATTCATATAAGTGTTTCACCATGGGATGTAGTATATTATTTATAAATAATAAGGATATAACCCTTCCATTGTGAATAAAATACCACCTATTTAATAAGGTAATGATTAATAATAGGCATCTATTACCTTGAATTGATGATATTTTTGATCAAGTATGTGGTGCAACAGTGTTTTCAAAGATTGATTTTCATGTAGGGTATCATTAATTGAGGACTCAAGAGGAATATATTATAAAATTATCTTGTATAACTCACTCTTGGAATTATGAGTTCATAGTAATTTCTTTTAGGTGAACAAATTCACTAGAAGCATTCATGAATTTCATGAATAGTGCGTTTAGGAATTATCTTAATCACTTTATGCTAGTCTTTTTAGATGACATTTTTATCTATTCTAAGAATGGAGAAGGAAATATTGAGAATTTGCAATTAGTTTTGTAATGGTTTTAGAATCAAAATATTTATTGGAATTTGTTACAGTGTGATTTTTTTCAAATAAGGGTACATTACTTGGGACACATCATCTCTATAAATGGAATTTCAATGGATATAACTAATATTAGGGACATCATGGATTGGTGAACACTCAAAACATACATGAGGTGCATAGATTCATGGGTTTTTTAGGGTACTATATAAATTGTGTACCAAATTTATTCAAGATAAATAAACCAATTACCTCTATTCAGTAGAAATAATAACATTTTAAGTGGTCAAATAGATGTAAATAATCCTTTCAAGTTCTAAAATAAAGGCTTAATTCTACACCAGTGTTGTAGATTTTGGATCCAAATGGCCATTTTTAAGTTATAATCAATGTTTCAAGAGATGGTTTAGGATTTTTTAGGTAGGATGGTTCAATTTTTGCCTATAAATCTAGTAAATTAAAGCCTTATGAGGAAAATTATGCTACTCATGACATTGAACTTGATTCCATAGTTCATGCCTTGAATGTTTAGAGGAATTATTTCTTGGGTAAGACCTTTGAGATTAAGACTAATAAATTTAGTCTTAATTATATATTCACCCAACCTAACCTCAATTCTCATTATAGACAATGGTTATAATTTCTATCAGATTATGATTTTGATATCAACTACATTACAGTTAAAGAGAATAAAGTTGCAGATGACCTTAGTTGTATAATTAGACATTGGATATAATAGGGATTAATTTATGAAAACAAGTAGAAAAATTATCACATGGAGATGAGTTTTTAAGAATAGGTTAAGAAAGGTTTAGTAAAAAAATATCAAAATCATAGATACGAAGGTTTTTAGTTTGAGAATGATGGGATTTTAATGTTAAATGGTGGGATATATGTGCCTAATAAGGAAAAAAATAGGAATAGTATGCTAAAGGAATTGCATAAATCTTCATGTTTAGGGCATCCTAGAGTGATTGAGCTAGTATCATAGTTAAAACCATTGTATTTATAGAAAGGAATTAAAAAGGATGCATCTAAATTTATGTCTAGATGCTTAGAGTGTCAGCAATTCAAGGTTGAACATGTTCATCATTATGGGTTGTTGTACCCATATTCCATACTTGAATGAAAGTGGAAAGTTATTAGTATGGATTTTATCTAAGGTTTGACTATGTCTAGGAACCATCATGACATGATCTTGGTAGTTGTAGATAAACTGACCAAGGAAGTCTATTTTATTCTAAGTAATGTAATTAATGATGCACCAATTATTGATAAGATTTTTGTGAAACAAATTTATAGTTTTCATGGGTTTCTAAAAAATATTATTTTAGATATGGACCCTAAGATAAATTTCATGTTTTTTTAGACTTTAAATTCAACTTTGGCAACTCAATTGAATTTTCATTCAACTTACCATCTTGAGACATATAGATAAAAAGAGAGAATAATTGAGATCTTAGAGGATATATTAAGGATTTATTACATGGAATAATAATAAAAATGGGAAGAAAACATACCATTAGTTGAGTTTGATTACAAAAACTCATACCAATTAGTTATTAAAATGGCTCCTTTTGAGGAATTATATGGTAGGAGGTGCATAACACCAATCAGGTGGAACAAATTGAAATATAGAGTGGTCATTGGACCTGATATGATTGTATAAATGGATTAGTAAGTGAAATTAATAAATCAAATATTGTATGGAGCCAATGATAAGAATAAAATATAATGTCATTCTAAAAATAAAAGCAAGGTATTTCTTAGTAGGAGGCATAGTTTTTCTATAGGTTGAACCCAAAAAGAGTGTAATAAAGTTTGGAAAATCAAAAAAGTTGTCACAAAGATATTTAGGACCCATTGAGGTTCTATAAGTAATTAATCATGTAGCGTACAAGATTGCATTACCACCAGATCTAACACAAAGTAATAATGTTTTTCATGTTTCATATCCTAAGAAGTATATTGTTGATCCTACAAATGTTTTTTATTGGAATGCATTATAGATTTAGGATCTAGGGGTGGTCAAAGTAGAGCCAATAATAATAATTAATACTCACAATCTTAGCTTATGTAATAGAGAAGTATCACACTTGAAGGTCCAATTGCACCCATATTTTGAGAATAACACTACATGGGAGGACTAAGAGGAGTTCTTGATGTTGTTTCCTCATTTTTACATGATATATATGCTAAATATTATTTATATTTTCCTAAACTTTATTTTTATTTCTAAATTATTATTTAAATAAGTTTCATTGAGATAATGACTGATTTTATGGGGATGTATGTCACATAAGGTTTACTCTAGATTATTTAAATAATTAATTAGTGGATTATGTGGTTAGTAATTAGTATATATTTAATTTACTTATGATTTAGATTTGTATATGTTATATGATTTAGCAATTATATTACTTGATTTGTGATTAGTATCTTTATTGATAGATATTACATATGTTTTATTATGCTTTATGATCACATGGACTAATTTTATTTGTAAATTTATTGCATTTAATAATTAATTTATGATTATATGTTGATTATTATTATTATGTTTTGGGATAAATACCAATTTTTATAATGAGGTGGATGCAACATTGCACCACCTTCATAGGTATTTTATAGGGAGAGTATCACTAGACAGGGGGTGTAGATAATGATAATGGGGGTAAAGAGACCTCTGCCAAACTCTTACACATATCAAAATCAGTTGTTTGAAAGAAAAATAATAATATTCCATTAGGTTTTTTCTATAATTGAGTCTTTTTTATTTGATTTCATTTTTAATCTTGACTTACATATGTATGTTAATCCTTTGATGAGTTACAATGTCTTTCACTATATTATACTGGGTATAGATATGAGTACATTTATTTGGTTGATTTTCTTATATATATATATATATATATATATATATATATATATATATATATATATATATATATATATATATATATATAATTTGATTGGATAGTTACACTATACCTTTTGATATAAATTGGATTAGTTTATGATGTTTTATTATCTCATCTGAATATATTCATGTAACCGTAATGATATTTCTAGTTATTATCAATTTGAAGTATTACTTGTCTTATTACCTAATTCCATTAGTTCTAATTATTTTGGGTGACAAGGCATAAGGTCATATAAAAGCAAAATGACCCACTTTAAAACAAGTTGAATTAAATTATAATTTGGAAGATTTATATGTTATGATTTATTTTGACTAAGGAAATAAAGAAAATTCAGATTTTTCTTGGAAGTTTTGTGACACTTTTATTATGATGTTTTATTTAAAATATGGCAAAGGTAAATAAGAATGAAGTGGGTTTTTTATCTTTATCATTTTCATTAGGAGGGTTGACCTTGACAAGAGGGAATGGAGATTATTTAGGCTACCATGCCTGGTAATGGAATTTTGACTATGAGTTTAACTAAATATAAACTAGATTGGTGCATGGAATAGGGGAGTTACATGATTGATAGCTCACAGACTAGGAAGAGTTTATTGGAGATCATGTAAGACGTGCATGTATAGGAAGAAAATAATAAGTATGAAGGAAGAAAAAAATGAAATGATGGTAGAATAAGGAATAATGGAAAGAGAGGAGACTCAATTTTAGGGAAGACAAGGCCATTCATTCTCGACACTAAATAACAACATGCAAAAAAGAAATAGGTCAATTTTTTCCATAGTTGTGAGTTTTGAAAAATAATAAAGGGATTTTCTTGAAATAGATTTTGATATATTCAATGTTTGTGTGTAATTTTTTTTATTTCATTAATATCTTGATTATAAACCCTATAACATTTAGGAATATAGACTTGATGATGGAAATTATTTCCAAGCTTAGGCCTATAGAGATGAGGTTTGATCTCTATGTATAACAATGATTAAATTTATGTCTTTGAAGCATAGGCATAAATGGTTTTTAGATAATAACTCTTTCAAGCCTCCATCCATATTATTTAATATATTTAATTAAAAATATTATAACCTTGTTAATCTTAAATCAGTTGTTTGTATAAGGGTTTTTACTATATATGTAAAATAAAAAACCAAAAATTTGAGTTTCATTATTTAGGATACTTAATTATATAAATATCTCCATTAAGTATCATGGAAATTTATACTTAGGAGTGGGCTTAGATATGAATAAAAATTCACATTTGATTCTATGTTAATATTTCAACTAGACTTATAAATTCATATAGCTATAAGTTATGAGTGTCAACTAGTTTATTGATAGGCATTTTGTTGGTAATTTCCATTTCACCTAAGAAGTTCTAGAGTCACATATAAAATAAATGAATAAAAATCCCTTTAGTTCTACATACACAAAATTATACTTTAGAATTGATAATTCAAACTAAATGTTAAGTTTGAACTCATAATTTTATATATATATATATATATATATATATATATATATATATATATATATATATATATATATATATTATAATTAGTTGTAGGTTTTAAATTAAATCCATAAACACTTGTATGTGTGTGTTTAGGAGTAAACTTTTATGCTCAATAATATGATTTGGAAATGTTATTTCATAGTATTCTTAGTTAGTATATAATTATAAAACTATAAGAGAGAAAGAGTATAGATATTTATATAAGTTGTATTCTTAACACTAAGCCTAGACTTGCCTTCTTTTAGGGTATTTTGAGCTAAGTTGTATATAACTAGATGCCTATATGTGAACCTTAGAGGATGAGTAACATACATGTAGTTTATAAAAAGGTTAATATGTTTATTCGAGCTCAAATGTGACACATTCCAAAGGAGTTATATGAAATAATGTGTGTAATAAATATGGATTTTATTATACCATTATATAGAGTAAAAACTTTGATTGTCTTCATAATTTCATTTTGTGACAAAAAAATTATGTACAGTCATAGGTGTTGACTACTATTCTGAGTGAAAACTGAAATTTATATGACTAGTTCTGTATGTATTGAAATAAGGCTAATTCATTTTGGTCTTCTTGGATGATATAAAAAATAGATATGTTTATGGATACCCTTTTCTCTAATTTTGTAACATTTCAAAGGTTTAACAAAAGAGTAAAGAGGCAAATCTTGTATAAATAATATGACTAGATTATTATCTAATTTTAACATAGTTTCAATGCATGATGTTAGAAACAAATGCAAAAAAGTAAAAGGTTAGCTTATAAAGGGAGACTCAAAATATATAATGGGATACTCAAGGGTATAACATGCCTAAATCAATTCAAAAATATTAACAAAGACCAATAAACACCATTAAACCTATCTTCTAGTGTTATATATTTCATGAGGTAGAAAGCCACCTTTTCAAATGGTCTTGATAAGGATTCATGATGAAATATATTATGAAATACCCCCATAGTTTCTCCTTCCATTAGGAATCTATTATTATCCTACTTATAATATCTACCCTTTTTATATAATTTTTTCACCTCCATCTCCAGACCAGTGACGTGCACAATCAGTTCCTTAGATATATCTAACAAAAATCCATTGATGTTAAAAGTTTTATTATCCTAAGAGTATATAAATAAGTTAAATACATTCCTATCATGACTTTATATTTTTTTCATAAAGTTTTCCATTCCCCCTATCTGGAATATATCCCAAACTTCATTATTTTTTACTTTCTTGGGTATTTTGGGCTCTATTCTATTGGGAAGGCCCACAAGGAAAATGCTAACATGACTATAGCTCTTTAATATATCATTCCACTCAAATATATCATTTAAGTGTTTCCAATATTTATAAATATTAAACTAACACTATCTTATACCACATGGATCTAAAAACATCTATCTAGGTATGATGGAGAGGACAACTGAAGTAAGAATAACAAAGAACATAACAAAACAAATAGACATAACTATAAATTTATAATGAAATTTATTATTATAAGTGGATAATACCCCCAAATTATGAACCATTTTGGACATTAATAAAAAATTACTAATAAATTCTCTAGCAAATATCCTAAGGTAATTCTTCTCTTATAATCCAGCTAGAAAAACTAGAAGAATTGCCTCCCCTGTTGGTGAACCAATTAGTAAATTTTTTTCCTTATCTAAGACATGTTATATGACCAATTATTTCCTGGAGTATATAATATAAACATAATCATCCACCATATATTTAATGTTCCAACTCACCAAGTTTATTTTGAAAGACATTTTACTATATTCATTGAGTCCCCTTAAATTATGAGATGTTGAACACCTAATTGTTTATACAATTTTAACCCCCATAGGGTAGCAATATATTCTACCCAATGATATATTTTGACCCCCATATCACTAGCATAAGTAGCCATAAACCTCCCTTGTTGGTCTATTAAAATCCCTCCTCCTAAGGGTCTTGGATACCCTACCAAAGTTGAGATTTAACCATCCAGTAGGTGGAGGTTTCCATTTATTACTATTTATTATTTCATTTTAGGGACCACACTTAACAATTCATAAAGAATCAATTTGCCAATTTAAAACCAGTTGTTTCTATACATTTGCAAGCTATTTCTTTTTTTGCTAGACAACATTAAAATTTTCCACAATAGCCTGAAAAATATTATTAGATAGAACTAAACTAGTGCACTTTTTATTCCTAAAAAATCTATTATTTCTTTCACCCAAATTCCCCAAATGAAATGAGAAAATTTAACCTTCTAGATTTTATTTAGAAGATAATTTTGAAAAAGACAATCCCAAGACTACTAAAATTCAAACATAAAATTAGTAAATACCCAAAGGACATTGAATTTGATAAGGAATAATCTCTAAACCTCATTATAAAGAGGATAATACACTAGTAGATGAAATACTATTTCATTACCATTTTCACACAAGGGGCATCTATTGATTAAAATGAAATTTCTTTTCATTAAACTATCCATAGATAAGACTTTATTCTAAACATCCATCCACATAAAAAAATTAATTTTATGAATAAAATACTTGTCCCATAACCAATCCTAGATCACCTCATTTATTTAAAACTTAACCATAAAATTATACCTAGATTTAACTTGATATTGTCCATCAATAGATTCTTTCCAAACCAAGTGATCTTCATTAATTGTTTTTGGCAGGTGATGGGTTCTCAACAAATTATTCAAGTTAGACAAAATAGTATTATCTTCCTAGTCAAAATTATCAATACTCAAGCTTTTCTAGCTTCTAATACCTTCTAAAATATACCTATAATCATGGACCTTACTACCATATTCGTTTTGAATGTGATTATTTATGTGTTGACATGGTTTTAACATATTTTGAGGCTAATCTAAAATCCAACCATCTTTTTAGAATTTGAGATGAATACCATTTCCTAGCTACCATTTTGAAATTGAGGAGATTAAATATTTGTTCAAATTAAGAAAATTCTAGAATTGAGACCTTGAACATATTTTTCATCTTCAAATATACACATGACTTATATTATCTAAGTACTTAAATCTTAAAATAGTAACCCAAATACTATTATTTTTGATAAACCTCTAGATAAATTTGGAGAGAAGATATTTTCTCATCCAATTTAATTTTATAATGCCTAAAACTCCATATTTTTTTCTATGCAAACTTTTTCCCAAGCCACTAATTGAATTCTATTTATCTCTTTCATAACTGTCCATAAAAATTTCCTTTGGATTTTATTAATCTTATCTTTTATTCTCTTATGTAGGCTAAAAAGAGAAATAATATAGATCAGAAGGATCTAAAAACCACTTTATATAAGAAATAATTTGTCTGCCTAAGTTAAAATCCTCCATTTCCATCCAGTTAGATTTATTTAAAATATTTCTACCAATGGATTCCAAGCTGTAATTTGAAGGTTGTTGCTAAAGAGAGGCATACCCTAATAGGATGAAGTAGTATGTTTGATTTAGAAACCCAATATTTGAAAATTTATTATTTGTCTATCTAAAGTGTATTAAAATTTAAAATTGAACTCGTATCAAAATTTACCTTTTATTTTGAAGCTTATTCAAACACAATCAAAATTTATTTTAATTTCTTGCTTCCTAAATGGATGCCTCTACCATAAGAATGGTATCATTAGTGAATTATTGATGAGATACTGGATCCACATTTATATCTAGTTTAAAACCTTTTATCTCTTTAATTTTCACTACATTTGAAATAAATATGCTTAAATATTTAGCCATAATGATGAATAGGAACAGGGATAATGGATCCCCTTGTCTCACTCTGTAACTTTTAAAAAAACCTTGAGTCACTCCATTAACAAGAACCAAAAACATGTAAGTAGAGATAAAGTACCTTTAATTTCCTAAACTTGTCCTGAAAACCAAATTGGCTACTCACTCTATCTAAAAATCTCAAATATAGTCTATCATAAGCCTTGAACATGTCTAATTTTATCAAAATTCCAAAGTTATGGATTTTATCCATAGAGTGTATTGGTTCATGGACAAAAGTAATCCCATCTTAGATTTGTCTTTATGGGACAAAAAATCTTTGTTGAGCCTTAATAATTGCTTCCATAATTGGTTGTAACCTTAAAGAAAAAAAATTAGTAATGATATTATAAATGGTGTAACACAAGCTAATTAGGCAAAAATAAAAAAAATCATAGCTCCCTCCTTCTTAGGAATTAATATAAGGAATGTGTGATTTAATAATTTTAACATATAAGTAAAATCAATGAATTTGTTTATTTCATGAACCACATTATCTCCAATTATCTCCCATAACTTCTAAAAAAGGGCTATTGGAAATCCATCTAATCTTGGAGCTTTATCTATGTTCATTTTTTAAATGACAAGTTTAAGATCTTCATTTGATGTGGATGCAATAAAACATAAATTATCTTCTTGGGTTACAAATTTTGGAATAACATGCATAAATTCTTGTTCAAATCTGATGTTTTTTTAAAGTAATTCTTAAACATTTTTTGAAGAAACTTACACTCTCCTAGTTAATGATATCTTTATTAGACATTATTTGTCTTTCTATATTTATGATTTACTTGATGGAATTATGATCTCTATGATTCAAGGTGGACATATGATAAGTTTGGTGTTTTTATCCCCCTCTTTTAGATTAATATTTATTAATTTTTGTCTCCATAGACTCTCTTCTCTTGTAGTTATAATGTGATACTCATAAAGTAGGTTTTTTTCTTATTTTGAGTGTCTATATCATACCCATTCCTTTCTAGTGCATACTCTATCATCTAAATTTCATATTTTAGAGACCTTTTTGACTAATAACATTTCCAAATACCTATTTATTCCTTTGTCTTATTTTTAACTTGACATTCTTCATTTTTTCAGTGAACTAGTACATGGTCATGCCATTCACACTTGGGGACCACCATTCTAACACTATATCATGAATTTATGGATGGGTAAACCACATATGCTTCATTATAAATGGATATTTTTTCTCTTTAGAATAATTATCCACCATATTCATTACTAATGGTTTATGGTCTCAACCTACCTGAGGTAAATCCTTCAACATAAAATCCTTCTATGCCCACCAATCCATAGAAATGAAAAATCTATCCAATCTACATTGAAGTAGATTTTTTCCTAGTCTCTTGTTACTCAAAGTGTATTTAGAACCTTTAATTCCACATCAAGTAAACCAATATCTATAATGAGAGAATAAAACTCCTCCATATCATCTAAAACCAATTGATTTCCTCCTTTTTTATCCCTTGGAAATAGGAGAGAGTTGAAATATCCAACCATAATCCAAGAGAAATCCTTGCAAGTGTTTATAAAATCTCTTAAATCTTCACATACTTTTCTCTGATCAGTAATTCAATTAGATTCATAAATGTTAAAAAAATCCATTGCCTACCATCTATTGGGTCTATGAAGAGAACTGCTAAGTGATTAGAAGATTTAAAAATAGGCTCTCCAACTAGATTATTGTTGTCCTAAAAATTAATGAGACCCCCTAATGTACCTATTAAACTAGAACAAACTACTCCAACTTCCTTCCAATAAGAATTTTTATGGTTCTCAAAGAAAGCTTCATCTATTTTAGATTCTTGAATTACTGAAATAGAAGGTTTTTAACTAATTCTAAAATCTCTAAACGTTTATTATTTTGAAGAACTATGCATTCCTATAATATTCCAATAATATATCATCATAATTAACTAAAATGAGAAGGAATACCTCCATTAAATATAATAGTGGATTGATGTCCATATATAATTTCCACCTTTATGATATTTTTGAAATTTTCCTTTTTGTTAGATTTCCCAACTTTTGGAGGTGTATGATAATTAATACATTTATTCCCCCTTTTGGTGGTGATAAAAGAAGAAAACTTCATTTTGAAGCTATATTTAGGAGTAAAAGGATTATTTTGTGTATCTACCTCCCCTTATTATGAATATTTTGTGAAATAATCTATCAATTGATTTAATACTTCTATTCTTTGAATTTCCCTTGAAATCTTCTTATTTGATTAATTTTCATTCAAAGAAATTTCCCGATTCTCTTATAGCTATGCTAGGATTTAAAATTAATTTAGAGATTTTTAAAAATATTAATTCAACATTATCTCCACCTTATTTTATATTTTTAATATTATTGAATCTACCTCCTTACCTATTAACAACTAGTTCATCAGGCTATGCATCTAGTTTAGATCTTTTGTGTTAACTACCTTTATTTGCTTTTCATTTTTTACTTCTACATTCTTCTCGAGCCACCTTTTCTAAGGTAATTTCTTCTTCTAATAATGCCTCTTTACCTTTATAATTTTCATGATCTATTCTAACTTCTGAATCTAGGGACTTTTCTATTTATTTGAATGAAACTTCTCATTTTCAATGCCAAGAAGGTTTGAGCCGAGCTGATTTATGTTGAGAAACTTTGGGGACAACCTTTGAATAATGTCCTAACTTATGAAATTTTTAACAAATAAGGACCAAATTTTAAAACTCTATTTTCTAATTATGGACCCCAAAAGGGGTATGTTGAAACACTGATCAGGGAAGTTTATGATTTATAACGGTGTTTACATAAAAATGAGCATGCACAAGACTAAATATAGAATTTCCTCCTAAACCAAAGGAAATAAAATATAAAAATGTCTTATAAATGTTGATGAAGAGTTTTTCCTCCCAAATTTCAATCGTGAGACCAAGGAAATGCACCCAAATGAGAATTAAGTTATTTTTTTAATTCAAAACCTAGGTGTCATTTTTTTAAAAAGAGTCTTGATTTTCCAAAGAACCAGGGGCCTCCTACTAAAATATGAGCACAATCCCCACAATCAAAAATGTATCTCCTAATGACATCCTTCCTTGATTGTAAATATCTAATTTTTATATCATATTTCTCTATAATGTAATCTACTCTCTTAACCAAGGAAAATTGACATGAAGCTATAAAGAAACCAAAACCAAAAGATAGTTATGCAACCTCCACAAATTCACCAAATTGATTTCTCCAAAATTGGCCAATGGCCATAAAGTTTGATCCAAATGAGATGACTAAAATATCACCTCCAAAAATCAACCTATGGGTTTTTGAGACTGATTATAAGATATAACTTACTACATCTTCTTTAAGACATTTTTCACCATCAAAGTGAAGTGATTAATTTTTTTCATGCAATTCAAATGTGACTTCTGGTAATTCTTCAATGACTACTTTAGATTTAGTTTTAGAAGGAGGGTAAAGCTATTCATGGTTATTTAATTCTAGATCAACAATTAAATTATGGATGTAATCTATGAGTGAAATTACTTGGTTAAGACCTTTTATATAAATAATTTATTCATCTATAAGAGTATCTTGAAGGTGATTAGTAGGTGGTAGGGAGGTAGCCACAAGTTGATCTATGATGACCTAACTTTGACATATTTTTGTGTAAATATTAAAAGATCAAATTTCATTAATAGGACCATCCATTTTTTGATTTTGTATCTAGGTAGGAAAGTTTTGGAGAAGAAATGATGAAGTGGGTCAGAATGGACAATGATATAAGTAGCTTGATATAACATATAATGATGAAGCTTTTTAGTTACAAATCAAATAGCTAAAAAATAATGTTCTACTTTTGTAGAGTGTTTATCGTAATATATTAAACCATGAATAATATGATAAATAACATATTATTTAGTAATATCATCTCATTGAGTGAGCATTGACTCAACTGATATGGGTGTAGATGTTGTATATAGAATTAATAGATGGTCATTTGAAGGTGGGTCAAGAGTAGGGGGTGAAGTAAGGATTATTTCATGCTATCAAATGATTTTTTGTATGAATCCATCCCTTATAACGCATTTACCTTTTTGAGAATGGAATTAACAAAGTATATACAAAATGCCATTTATGAAACAAAATGATGAATTACATTAAGTTTTCCAAGGAATGGTCACATATATAGAGTGGAATGAGGGATATAAATGTTTATAATCTCATTAATTTTAGTTGGATCAATATTAATGCCTTGATAGGAGACTATAAATCCTAATGGTTTACTATAAGTAACCCCAAACCAACATTTTAATGAATTAATTCTAAATATTTAATGAGTCAGTCAAAAATAATATCTAAATCATGAGGGTGAGTTTTACAAATTTTTGACTTAGAAATGACATTATCCACAAAAGTTTCATTGATTTTATGAATAATATCATGGAAGATATGTTTCATTGCACATTTATAAGTAGCTCTAGAACTTTTAAGATTGAAAGGCATTTTAACATAACAATAGGTTCCCCATTCTATGGTAAATGTTGTAATTTTATTTTTTCAAACAAGTTTAGTAGTTGGATAAGTGATGATATTATAGACAACAATACTAGGATCAATTCTTAACATGTATTCATATGACCAAGTGAAAGTTTCCTGATACTTGTCAAAGAAGAGGCTAAAATTATCATTTTCTTTGGGAGTTCTTTAGATACAGTTTTTGGTTGTATAGGATTAAGTTTAGAAGATTCCATAGTCATGATTTCTTCAATTACCCAGTGAGTGTGTAGTAATGGTTGATTAGTGTGGATTACATAATGTTCAAGTTCTGATTTAGTATCAAATGAGATATGAATAACATGGACATCATGGTTAAAGGCATGTATTTTTGCTAACATCTTTTCATAATGTTGTACATCTAAATATTGTGATTGGACTTAGTCCATGACATAATTATCATAAAAAGTGGGATAAATAGTGTATGCATTAGTTTATTTAGAAGAATCATTGGTTGCAACACCTATGCTACTACATATATGAGGGGACATAGTTAAAAGATATTGAAATAGTTTTACCACCCCATATTCATTACAAGTGAAATCATCTTTTGTGTAAGAGGCTTTGTATACATTGTATGGAGTGGAAGAATCAATAGCATCATCAAGTAAGGGAATAGTATGATGAAGTTAGAGTAAATAAATAGGAATACATGCCATTGTGTAAAGATTTAATTGATTGGTATTGTAATTATTTTTTAATTTATTTAGTTCATCATCATCTGAATTGGTGATAGTAACGTGTAAATCAAAATGCATGTTAAAAAATTCAAGTAGAGGTGGAATGTTGATATGGGAAATAGTCAAAATATGATATTGAGATTTAGGATTTGGTAGTTGAATACTCTATGGATTGGGATCAATTTTATATTTGTAGAATTTTTCATTATGTGTGATTTTGATACATTGATTACTTGAAGAAGAAATGGCACATATACAATGTGTTTATCGGTGACCAAGGAGTATGTTGTAAGATAAGGGGAGATGAACAATGAGATTAGTGTGAATTATATTGGGTTGAATGGTAAGTGGGAACCAAATTTAATCAACTGGTTTTGATTGATATTATCAAATACTTTATGCATGAGTCATGTTTTTTTGAGATTTTATTTGGTGTATCCAGTTTATTGAATTAACCAAACATAGGTGACATTAATTCATAATCATTCATATACTATCAATTTTAAATTTAGGGTATTGTTGACTACTATTTTAATAAAGAGAGGTGGATCATATACTAAAAAAAATAATCTAGTCATTAATCATATCCTCTTCAATAAATTCTATAAATAGTTTTAGAGATGTGGAGATTATTTCAATTATGTGGAATTATGGAAGTGGTAGATTGTTAGAAGGAATTTTTGAATTCTGGGATTGTGGTTCTTCAATGTTTTGTAGTTTTTGCATAAAACATTATGATGGTATGTAGAAGTTCAAACTAATTCCATAAGTGTAATTTTACAAAGCATCAAATTAAGTTATATCAAAAAATTTTGATGTGATTTAGAGGATGAAGAACTAACATGATATTTATGAATGTGACATTTTTTTAGGTATAAGAGAGTTAGATTATGGTTATGGTTGAGTGTTTCATTGTTTGGTTAAAAATATGTGGGTAAATTAGTTGTTGTATATTTAAGTAATTATTCATCATTAGAGAATTTTTTGGTTTGGTGACATGATATTTATGAGTAGGCTTATACCCGTAGTTAACTTTAGTTACATTCACTTACTGAGAGTTGGTTTAATATTGGTTATAATCAGTGTCAATCATAAAAATATTATCATTTTAATTTTGTGTGTTAGAAGTGGATGAGGATTTTTTAGGTTTGGAAGGTATGGGTTTAGTAACCTATTTATTTTTTAGAAGCTTTGAGATGATCATGATGACATAATTTGATCATAAAATCTTTGTCAAATTATCACCTAACATAAGAAAAAGTATGATTTTAATAAGTCTACAATGTTTTTCATGTGAATTACCAATATCAACATGGAACCAACAAAAGTTGTTAGGAGTAGTGCCCATAATTGCATTGGTTTAATTTTCCAAAGATTCATTGGTCGAGATATGAGTTGACTCAAATTGTTTCATAAGGAAATATTGTCTTTTATATTGATCAAATGCTTCATTTAAAGTTTGTGGAAACAAAATTTGAACCTTATATTGAAGTTAACACTGTAATAAATATTTTAAAGAGATTATCATTAGTCATGTTGTGATTAGATTTACAATCTAATGCTTTTCATATTTTGATGAAAGCATGAGTTGATTCTGAGGGTGATTGCCTAACATTGATAAAGTGACTAAGCCAATTTTCTAGGAGATCATTTTATTGAAATTATTTAACTAAAGTATTGACCAAATCTTATAATTATGAGATAAAATTTTGAGTAATTTATTATACCATTCTAAAACATCTCTTTTAAATGTTTTACCTAAGATTTTGGTAGTTTTAAAATTATTTGTTTGGACCCATTCCTTATAGAGATTAATGAATGCTTTAAGGAAAGATTCATGGTTTATAGTTCCAATATATTTAATAATTGTAGATATATTTCTAATATTAATGGATACTATGAAAGGAGATAAAGTTTCATGTTGAAGGTTTTTCAACATCTTATTATGCATAAGAGGCTGAGGAATGATATTTCCATTAGCATATCTAAGAGGGGGAGGGATAAAATTTTGATTATTTTAAGGCAAGCTAATAAGAGGTTGATTGGTCATGTGTAATATTTGATGTTGCAAATTTGCATCATTTGGTATTTTAGCTATTTTCATTTCATTCATTTATTGAACCATATGAGCAAGAATTTGAGTAGTATCAATTGGTGTATTTTGTTGATAGTATTTTTATTATTAGTGTTGTAAGGAGGTGCATTACCACCATTAAGTCTATGAATTTTTCTTATGGGAGGATTCCCTATGGGGTCATTTTTTATGCTAGCATCTATTGAATGAATGCTATAATAAGGGAGTTTAGATAATGTATTATCTTGAATTATGTGAAATGGGTTAGATCCATCTAAATCATCAGTTTGGGTAATTTGAACCATGTTTCATTCAAATATTTAGATGAAAGATGCAAATAAGTGCACAATGATAGATTATCCTCTTGAGTGGCTAGGGTAGGTATAAAAGAAAACACCATGTATCTTATAAATGGGTTAAGGTTATCAAGGAATATTATTACAGGTGATTTCATGATGTGGAATATAGTGGAAATAAAACTAATAATGGGAAGATTATTTTTAGGAAAATTTTAAATGGATAAAACTAATTAGATCACTAACCAAACAAATCTCAAGTCAGAAAAAGAACTGTCATTGATAAAGTATGAATTTGACTAGGTCAATACATTTAGTTTCTAAATAGGAAAAATACCAAGCTAAATATAAATATGTCAAATAAAAAGTATGAAATCAAACTGGTTGATGCAGTTGGTTTATAAATAAGAAAATAATAGGCTAAAAATAAAAAAAGTTAGACAAAATTATGTAATCAAACTAGTTGATGAAGTTGGTTTCTGAAAAAAATAATAGGCTAAAAATAAACTATGTTAGCCATTAGGTACCTAATTAATCAATCAATGCAATTGGTATAATAAGATAATATAATAAAATTTGTGACTAGATGAGGTCTATCTGGTCAATTTAGTTGGAAATATAGGAAAATAGAATGGTTTATAATAGATCTAGTTGAGTTGGTCAATAGAGTCTTGTAGTCTAGAAAAGAAATAATAGTTTGATTTTGGATGGTTTATTTCTAAATATAATTTAATCACATAGGCAACTAGTATGACCTAGTTGACCTAGCTAAAACACACAATACAAACCTTATATTAATGTTGGATAATATATTTTTTAGTAAAACATAGAAGAGAAATGAATAAGAATCAAATTATAACTTAATTCTAAATAATCATTTGAAAATATGATAAAGAAGTTTTAATAAATGTCATGATTGAAAGTGTAGGATTCTAAATATATTTTCCTGTCTATTGGATAGTGTCAGCCCAACATCTTGGAGAACTAAATATGGATGAATTACCATCCCATAGGCCACCAAACCAAATTTTAAGGTTAAGATATAAGTAGTTTCTTAGTGTTAATTTTTTACTAATGCACCACATAATAAAATTAATGGTTATATTCCTAAGGTTTAT
This sequence comes from Torreya grandis, assembly GCA_037957365.1. Classification (NCBI taxonomy): domain Eukaryota; kingdom Viridiplantae; phylum Streptophyta; class Pinopsida; order Cupressales; family Taxaceae; genus Torreya; species Torreya grandis. The sequence goes on from JARHVA010002781.1 coordinate 1,465,447, forward strand.
TATAAAGGAAAAATTAATACCATGAGGTATGTGGAAAGTAAAGACCATGTTTAGCTTTGTACCATGGCTATGAACATTATGAAAATCCCCTTACACCAATATATTTGTAAATAATAGACAAATATTATAAATAGAGTATCATGTATCCCTTCATGATAATAACTAAATAGCTTTAAAACTGTCAGTACCTAATTTCTAAAAAAATCCAAACAAAGATTAAAATCAAAGTGAATATTTCAAAAGTTAAGTTTTAGTTTTTGGAAATAAAATAATCATGTAGTCAACTAAAAACTAAATTAAAATTTAATTACTATCAAATATAGGTTAATTTCCTTTGCTTGAACTAGAAATTGAAATAAACAAAATAAGATCGAATAGGTCAATCAATTTGTGAAAATAAGATAGAACAAAGTTAATCTTATCAACTCAAACTATTTTAAAAATATATTGGAACAAACATTGTTGAGTAGGTTGACTTAGTTTTTTGGGCATAAAATGGACATAGAACTAGATCGAGCTGGTCGATCAAGTTAACTACAAAGATATAATTTTATATAACTAAAAAAATGTTAAAAATAGTACTAAATTTAAATTTTAACTTAAAAGGTAGGAAAACAAATATACCCAAAATTTGACAAAGTGAAGGTACTAGGTTGGTTAGAGTGAACCTGGAAGATAAGACAAAGTTGTCTAGGTCATGTAGTAGTTTTTCCTAAAGATGTTGAATTGTTATTTTAATTGGGTCATATAGAAAAGTGTTTATCCTTTATATGTATAAAATATAATTATTAAAAAAAATGATCTAATGGATCAAGTGTAAATAAAATTGATAAATATCCTAAAATAAAGTTATGTTTATCAAATCAATGTAGTTAGCTAAAATGAAAATGTAGAAAAGAATAGAATCAAGTAAATTGATTCAATTAAATACAAAAAGATCAAGAAAATACTCGATTGATCAGTCCATTTTAGTTAGCTAAAAATAAAAACATTTCTTATATAATGTGAATTTAGGTTACATAGCTTGATAAATTTAGATAACCTATACATAGAATGTTGAACTAGGTCGACATGCTCAAACAAGTTGAAAATCCTTCACAAATAAAGTCAAAATAGGTCAATAGGTTAGATAAAGTTTTAAAAATTACACATAGAGTTTTAAATTAGGTTAACAGGCTCAGTCCAATTGAATATAAACAAAAATGAAAAAAAATGTAAGGATTAGATTCATACCAGGTTCGCTAGAATATATGTAAAGGAAATAATATAGATCTAAAACTTATCATACTCAGTAGTATCCAAGCTTAGAGAAGGTAATCAACTAATAATTTGATTAATAATACTTTGTTATATCAGGTTATTTATTAATTATGGATCTATTAAGACTAACTAAGAGATCTCTCACTACATAATAATAAATGAGAGGTTTCCAAGGCCTCTAGTCAAATGCCATCATGTAATAACCCTAGATAAGTCTTATAATGTGATAACTATAAATTAGCTAATCTAATAAACTAACATACAAGATAATCTAGAAAATAAACATACAATCTAATCTAATGTTCACCAAAGCTTGAGCCACAAATGGGGAAGAAGATAAATAAGCAAAGACAATTTTATTCAAGACAATATACAAGTAATCTAAGTAAGGAGAGATATGATTCAATCCATTTTTTATACAACATCTACTTAACCAAAATATGAAGGGTTGGGATTATACTAACCTTGTTAAAGTCAACCCACCATGCTTCAATCTCTCCCTTGACTAATGTTTCTTTGAAATAGGTTGTTTTGGCTTGTAAGGATCATAAAGATAGATCATATCTAGATAAAAGACTTCTCATATGCATCTAAGACCTCCACAAGGCAAGTGTTACTAATCCAAGGCAAAAAACTAAGAAATGAGACTTCCAAATGATAGTATAAGTATATTTATGAGCTATAATGAATCACAATTAAATGATCCTCCCTTTATAAATGAAGTGAAAAGGGTATTTATAGCAAAGGATTAATCCTAAGCCCTCCCAAGAATTCAGTTAACAAAGTTGGTCAGGTCAACCTTGTTTGCTAAGAAATAAATTTATTAAGCCTTAAATTAGGTTGATTTGGGTTGATAGAGTTTTGTAACATGCATTAAATTCTCAATAAGGTTGATTGGGTCAACATAGTATTAAAAAATATTAAAAAGGGTGTTTTTTTAGGTAGGGAGTATTTTAGGTGATGAATTTATTAAAATAGTGTATAAATGGGTTTTTATTACTTTTGGATTTAGATAAGGGTATATCATAGTTTTTTTAGGTAATGATATAGCGGCCAAAAATACTATGAAGCATCAAAGTTCTACCAACCTTGGTGTACCCTTTAAGGCATGCAAGTGCACTCAATGCATTTGAGACTCAATAGGTTACTTCAATATAGAAATCATCAATAACTAATAAATTTCAAAATTATTTTGTGTATACATATTTAAGGTATAATCCACTCCCTTTAATGGATCACTATTGTATTAAATACAAGGGGCACAAGTTTTCATCTTCCATCTATGAACAATCCCCTTGATAACTAACTATGTACATGCATTATGTCTTCTCATGATCTTTGTCTTATTTGATCTTAATGTTTATGTCACTATCTAAATTAACATCAGATATGTTTTACCTTGAAATCCATTTCATGATCTATTTGCACTATGCAATAAGATGATCAATGATAGCCTAAAATATGATTGTATTTATCTTCCAATTTATAAATTTTTATGATCTTGATAGATGAAGTGGGTGTCAATTTAAAGTTATAAATATTTTAATGGAGGTCCATTTATCAGACTTGGAAAGGATACCCTACATGTCCACTTAACAATACTTGAAGAAAATAGTGTTTTTGATGTTTAAGGATCTTGTTATGTGGCACATCCTCACTAATTTGTAACTTGATGAGGAGATTTGAATTTTGTTTATCCTTAATGTAATGAGACATTGATAGTTGGAAATGTCCCATTAACTCATAGATATGTATGTACTCAACTATTTTTTAGGTATTTTTCCCCATTATCATAAGATTATGCCACTTGGCATGATCTAAGGGACTCATTATTGTTCATTTGTACTATTCCCATTTTTATTGATAAGTAGATAAGTGGTATAATGTCTTGTGTCATCATATCATTTACTCATAAGGTCCCTTACTCTTTCAATTTGTCTAGATCATATCGAGGGCCTAGAGAAGTGGGATCATGCCACATGGCATAATCCTAGGGAATCATAGGATTTTTGCATAAATTATTTGCCTAAAGTGATCTAGAGGAGTGAATTATTATTGTGTTGATAGGTGGAAGTATTTTAATGAATCTAAGCATAATAAAAAAAGACTTTCTATTAGAATTCAAAAATAAGTTAACCATTAGAGTTCAAACCACCTAAAATTTTACTAATGAAAACTAAGATGATTGAAAAAGGTAGTTAATAATTTTAAATACAAATTAATAAATAAGATACAACATGTCACATAGCTAATTTAGTCCAAAATAAAATAAAAAACAAATCAAAACCAAAAGGTAAATAGACCCAAAAAACTGAATCATAAAGAGAATAGGTTTATCTAATGTAAAATGACCAATTCAAAATGTCTAAGATTATAAATTTTTTAGTCATGTTAAGGTAAAATAGGTTATAAATTGACTAAAAACTTTAGACTAAAATGCCTAATCAATCAATCCCTATTAATGAATCCACCTTAACAAATTATATAATGACTAGGTTTTAAAGGAAACAACATAGAACCCCAGTCCATTGATATGAAAATTAGTAAATGATAGGATAAAATATTATAAGAAGAATATCAAAGACCAAATCCAAGAATAATTAGACATTCCATTAAACCCTAACCATGATTACAAATTTCACATTTTTATGGGCTAAATGACTATAAAATTTAGGCTCTTAAACACTGATGTAGATACCCACATATTTTATAGGTGGCAATGTAGAGCCACATGTCATTCAATCTCTCTAGGATTAATTAAGAATATATTTGGGCTGATGACTTGTTTGATTTTGATGGGGTAAGATCCTGACATCTATCAATATCTCACTCATCTGGGACCTAAACTAAGACTTCAAAGCATATAGACCATCTTGGATACTCAGATAAATAGGATCATGCCAAGTGGTATGATTTCAAACACTTTATATCTAGGAGGTTTATTGACTATATATGAACTATCTTAGGGACCTGTATACACCCAATGTTTTCATAGTGTAATATTCTTCACATGATAGTTTTAATGATGATGTAGTGACCATTAATAATTTTTAAATAGGAAATATCTAACACCCTCTCCTTTTTTAATTCCCTCTATCTTCTAGGTCCTTCACAACCCCATTTAGTTGGCCATTAGAGCTATCCTTAGCCTATTTTCAAAAGCTTTTCATTCATGATGGAACAACCCTATGGGATTACAAAACCACCCCATTAGTGATAATTTCATCACAATGGATTTATAAACCACCATGGTGGTTTCTTCCTAAGATTTTGGTTATGTATTAAAAAATGAAAATTTTGTAACTTGATAAGGTAGTTTCTTTGTTGAGGGTAGAAGTTACATAATCATCCCCTATAAACAAGGAAATACCATCACCATTGCTTTTACTTAGGATTTCAGTTTGTGAGACTCACTTCTTAACATTTTTACATGTTTATTGTCATATTTATTGATCCTCCAACCTTAATTTCACCTCCAATTAGCCTCAACTCACTCCCTCTTCTATTTATAATCATTTTGAATCATCCATATCAAGTTTAACTCCCAGTTTAACTCAATTAAACTCTTTCATGTAACCTTTATTGATGTTATAAAATTAATCCAATTTTAGATTTATTTTAGATCTAATAATTTCTATTTGAGATTAAGAGTTTTAAATATTTTATATACATAACCTATAAAATTACTTTGGATCTTTCTTTTGATTGTATTTGTGTTTGACTACACAATTCTAGATAAGGACAGCCATTGCTCTTACAACTAGTTATTTGTAAATAGTTTCTTTAGCCAACCATATTTAGATTTTCCTTGCTTATATTTGAGTTTCTCTTATTATTCCCAATCATATATTCATCCTCATTTTTTAAGAGTTATATAAACCTTTGTTTGGGTAAAAGAGCTAGTAAATTGAGGACCATAATACCATAAGTCTCTTAATTTCATATGTTCTAAAATAGGATAATGTTGGAAGTTCTTATCTTAGAGTTTTTTGTTTTTTAATTTAGTGTATTAGATTAAATTATAATTTATTATTATATTATCATAAATATTTATTTTTAAAAAATAAAGTTTTGATAGGGAAAGTAATCTCTCTCTCTCTCTCTCTCTCTCTCTCTCTCTCTCTCTCTCTCTCTCTCTCTCTCTCTCTCTCTCTCTCTCTCTCTCTCTCTATCTCTCTCTCTCTCTCTCTCTCTCTCTCTCTCTCTCTCTCTCTCTCTTACTTTTGATGCACTAAAAATCACTTAAAGAATTAAAAAATAATTTTTCATTCATTATATTTCAATTTACTTATTTCTCTCTGCTTTTATTCATTTCATTTTATCAAGTAATTAGTTTCTATTTCTATCAAATATTCAAAAAACAAATAAAAACAAGAAAAACATTGCCAAAAGCCTTATTTAACCATGAAAGCCAAATGAAAAATTGATTATAAGAAAATAAAAATTCATAACATAATACATTCAGATAAAATCATACACTTACAAATTACCTAACCCCTTTTGGATAAAACTTGAAACACCCAATCTTGTTAAAGAAGGTCTTTTACCTAGGGTTAGGATGTCTAGTCTCACTGTTATCATATATTCTAATATTAATACTAATATTAGGACAGAGTTTTTTATCCACTTGAATACCAAACCTCATTTTTTAATCTCTTAATGTTTTATAGGAGTAAGAATAAATTCCCAACTAACCAATAATTATCCTCCCTTAGAATAAAGGTTATAATTACAATGTTATATAGGATTAGTTTCCCATTATTCCCTCTTTATTCTCTTTGGGTATAGCCTCATCCTATATCATTCACATTTGTGGATGAAATTTACTAGGCATATCCAAATTCATAGAGTATATCTCTTCTTGCAAGTCATTCAATATAATTTCCTTCATTTCCCTAGTCTTAGAATTGACCAAGAGCTTCACCTCCTCATAATATTAGATATTGACAAACCCTAGAGATCTATTTTAACCTAACATGATGCTTTCAATGAGCACCATACATTTTTTATGTATTTTGGTTCCTTCATAAGAACCCATTTCCACCACCCATCTTCAATCTCATTTCACTTAACAGCCAACCCAATCCATAGCCCATTCATAATGTCATCTGTCTCAACCTGACCTCAAGGAGTTGAGTGTATAGCTTATAATGTTTTATTTGCATGCAAAAGTTTATTTAATTCAATATAAAATAATTCCATCTTTTTTGGTTTACCTTTCTTCCTCTTTTCTTTCCTCCCTTCTCCATTTCCCCTCCTAATTCCATTTATTTAATGGGTATTCATATAACCTGAGGATATTATTAGATAGAACATAGATGGATCTATTGGAATAAAGGGATATAAGATAAGGTCATTTAACCCTAGTGATATGTCATTGGTGATTTGGAACATACCCACCTTCAACAGCAACATAGACTAAAAATTATATGATTACTTACATCCTAACATTAAAACTACGAGTGGAGTCTCAATCCATGAGAAATGTGACATATCTAAAATAATGAGAATTTGCCAATAGGAGGAGGAACATACACTCTTGCATTGCCACTAGGCCATCAATTATCACATAAAGACAAGAGGCAAAAATTTTGTATAAATAAGATCATTATCTCAAAAGGATCCACCACTTAGAAGATAAGGTTAATCATATACAAAAAACTATACATCCCCCTAGTAAGATCCAATATTCCTCCAACCCACTAGTATAAACTATAATTTCTACCCCTAGGGTGCTTACTCCAAACCAACCTCTTCAATGTAACACATATCACACCTATACCCATCCCTAATAAAAGGATCTTAGGCATAACACAATCATTATCATGTACCAACTCATTAACACACCAATAATTTGTATTCATGACCTAAAAAGCAACCAAAACAATTTGGGTTAGGGGATGGGCCTAACTTATCTTACACAAGCTCATCCTTTTTCTCTCATCCAAAATAAGACCCTTCAAATACCAAAATAATAATCTTGCATGCTCCCACCATAATAAGAGCATGCACCCCTACCAAATCATACCTATAACCAACCCCTTAGGAACATACTTAGTCATGGATTCCTTAATCTATATTCTTCTAAATTTCATTTATCCCATCAAACTCCTATTCAAACCCAAGTGGGTAGTTTTACACTTATGTTCCACCTTTAAAAAATGTAGTGGCAAAAAATACACCATTATTTACACTTATGAGTTATGTGTCTCACATTTACACTCTAATCAAACAAATAAGCTATATCCCACCTTAAGTAGCTTCAAGATACATACAAACAACATATACCCCACTACATTAAACCACCACTTATCCTACATCTAAAAATATTCTTGCTTACTTCCACATGTATTCCAAATATGTTTAGATGAATAATGATTTATTCCACTCCACATTATCAATATTATGCTATCCCATGTATTGGTTACCAAACTAACCCCTATGTGACCCCATATTTCCAATCTAGTCCTACTATTACAACAATAAAATTTAACAAGGGGACTTATGTTGAGTACCTTAAGGAACCTCTTGATATCAACACACGATGGGTTATTATTGTTCATCCCATACTTGATCTTCCCAAGTTCAAAGGGAAGGAGATCCAAATGTACATGTCAAAGATTACACTACAAATGTTAAGGAACTCCTACCTTATGATAGAGTTTTTACCAAAATCTCCCCAAAGCCTTAGAGGGAATAACTCTTGATTGATATTACTACCTCCTTTAGGGGTATATAAATTATTTTTTCCAACTCATGGCCATATTTTTAAATGAATAAAATATGAAAAAAATCCTAAAGAATATTATACAATATTTCTTGTACATCAAATAAGGACATAAAGAGTTGGCAATCCATTTAATCATGATATGGAGACATGTCTTATATTCATCTACTATCACACCCCACATGGATTAATAGGAATTATGTGACCCCTTCCTCTAGTCCCTTAAGAACTATATGGGGGATAATGTTAATAAATTATCATACCAATCCTATGAAGAATCTCTTGAAAGGGCCTTACAAATTGACTAGGCAAACACTAATAGTGATTGGAAGAATCATAAGACTAATGGATGCATCATCACCCCAAACAAAAATAATTGGGGATTTAAAAATATGATTCTAAATAATACCAATAACCAAAGTCCTAAATTGAAAAAATAATACCACTACTAATGGTTTCACTAAATAGAATGAAAAGCCAAACACTATGAAAAATAATTAGGATTAACCTATGAAAAACACCAATATTACTAATGATATGGGTGATAAAATCTAAAATATACCTCCTTCCATTCATGGATTTGAATTCAACTAACCACCACCACACAACATGCAATACCAAAATCAAAATCAAAATCAATATATGCATGTCAAGCAATTACCCTAGTTTCAAAACCAGAATTATTACTAAAAAAATAATCAATCAAGGGTTTGGTCAATAGGGGTAGAACATGAGGCCTAAGGAATATTATCCCAATGTATATTTATTATTACACTCATTTATTGATTAGGACACTTGAAGCTATAGGGAGTACAATAAATTTATCGAAAGATTTTGAAAATATCAAAGGTAAACATTTGTTGATAAGTTCTTGTGTAATGTTGGTACAAAACATATGACATTAAAAATGGCATTATCACCCCTTATAATAACAATATATAAATATACAAAACCCCTTTCATAACCACCAAATGTGTGGTACTCAAAATAAAAAATAGGGTGGCCCATAAAAACACCCAATTCAACATAATTAGCCCATGATGGTCTCCACCCATGATTCAAAGATTCCACCTATAGAACCAATGATACTAATGTCACTCCCTAGTTAGGAGTACAAGGTAAGACCATAATTATTGGATTCATAGATTTATTATTTTAATAAGAGGTGAAAATTTTATTCACACTATAGAATATCAACCTATGACTCTTCATCCCTTAAATGCTTTGGAAATCGAGTCTATCCCAAAAATTATGAGTAACTATGATTTGGTATCTGACATGACCATGACATTATCCCACATATAATTTTTTAATTTACTTAATAACTCCCCCACTCATTTATAAACCTTACTAAATGCCCTATGGATAAGGAATATCTCCAATTTTACTCCTTCATTGGATTAAATAACTACATTGATATAGATATGTTTCTACCTGGTCAGGAAGCATGAGACATTCACTACTTCTTTGATTTACATGTTATTCCTCCTCATTTTGATATGGAAAGGAGGAGATATCCAAACTTATTTCCATAGTTTTGGCTTTAAAATAATTATGTGAAGAGAGCCATGGTGGATGATGGACTAGTTGTCAACATCGTCCCCTTTTATTTCTTATAAAAGCTTGGTTAGGGGAAACTAGCTATTCCACAACTGATAACACCATAAAAATCCATGATAGCATAAAATCCACTTCAATGGGGACCATCATGCTCCAAGTCACTCTAGGTCCCAAGATGGTGCTAACCAATTTTTATGTCATAAAAAAGATACCAACTATAACATGATCTTGGGAAGGCCTTGGATACACATGATTAAGGATATACCCTCAACAATATTTCAATAAATCTAGTTCCTACATTAGTAAATATAATCATAACCTGTGGGGATCTTAAATCTTTTGATATGGTAAAATAAGCCATGTCTAAATATCCTAGGCTACACATAAATTACCACCTACCTACTAATGGGGTCTTGAAACCCTCATAGTTGGTTGATTTTACTAAACTTACAAATCCCAAGTGGTTATCTTAAATAAGGTGGCTGAGATTAATCAAGATCTATTGAAGGATAAGTTAGAATAAAAGGATGTAGTCATAACTGAGAAAGTCACTAATCCAAAACCAGTCACTATTTTTGTAGTCTCCACCATGTCAACAACATAAATCATCACTCTCTTGGAAAATGACATACCACTCATCCCATTATATGATCCACAAGAGATAGGGACCTGAAACTTCTATGAGACTTGAAGTAAAAAATATTAAGAAATGTTAGCCAATATACCTAATCTTTGCATGATAGAGGTGTCTAATAATGAACATGGCCCATCCATAAGAATCCTTCATATGACAACCATTTTAATCTCCCAATGAATGACCATACAGGATAAATTTATACCTTGCATACTACTCTTTTTACTTATTTACCTCTTTATATCATTCTCTTAGATCACACTATGATAGTGTTATATCATTTATAGAGTGTTCCTAATTCAGTCTATTTTCTTACTCCTAATATTTCATTCATCCTACTTTGACCCACACCAAGGTGTGATTCAGGCTATATGCCAAATTACCCAACATGTAGTTAGGCATTCTCTTCTCCCACGATCATACTAGTACCCAAATTGAGGTTTTTCACCCCAATAATAGGTACCATATATATGAATTTTGGGTTTGAAACTTATAAACACATTCCACAAAAGAGGCCTCTTACCCCCTTGAAAAAAGGGGAGTTCTAAGTGAATCACTCATTAAGTTTTAACTATACTTCTCACATATAACAATGAGATAAAAAAATATTACCTATGTTTTATCACTAATATGTCTAGCTACATAACTATGTATACAAAACTCTTACAATGAAATGATGTCATAACTATGATAGCATACTCCCCATAACAAAAAACACATCATGACCATGCTGGTATACTTCCCACACCAAAGATAAAACCTAGCTAGTGGATTTTTCAGTTCCCAGAGGTACTTACTTAACTCATCCAAATTTTATAATTAAGCCTTTTGATTTCCCTGAAGTGATTCATTTCATTCTTCTAAACCATAATATTTGACCTTTCATATTTGTAAAATCTTCACCATTTACCCCATGAAGGGGAGGAGCTAATTATTTTCCCTAGTCTCAGGACTAGGAACCCCAATATGGGTAACATCATGTTACAGATATACATATGGTTGAGATATTGAATTACTAGGAAACTTATCTAGATGACTATCTATATTATATACATGATTATGGGGTCCTCTACTATGATGGGTCTAAGTGTTACCTAGGAACTGGGGTAGGAATTATTCTCATCTCTCTTGAGGAGTGAATCATGCCTTTTGGTTTCTAGAAAGACATTGAGTGTATGAAAAATTGGTTCAATTAAAAATACATATTTTTAGGAATTATAATTAGAAAAATGTTTAGGAATTAAATATTTAAAAGGTAAAGTGACTCATAGTTAGTTGTTAACCAAATTTCCTAGGTCTATAAAATGAAAGATAAACACCTTAATTTTAAATTATATAAAGTCAATATCTGTGAGATTTTTAAGTAGTTTAGATTCATTTATTTAGATGAAATACCTATGGAATAAATTAACTTTCTGGATCCATGGCTACTTCATACTCATGATTTAACCCTCATCTTTCTACATCAAAATTTGATTTTATAGTTTTAGTTAGGACATGACCTCGTGGGTACAAAACTCGTAGTGACCAAACTATCACCTATACAAGAAGAAACAACATTACATTAAATATTGAGTTGGATAATAATGATGAGTTAATTGTCAAGTTATTTCCAACCTAAAATAACCTCCAATATTCTCACCACAAGAGGTGATTTAATTTTAATTACTATCCCACATCCACCCTCAAGGATAATATTTAATTTATTACTTCTAAGTTAAAGATTACTTGTACTCTGATGACGAACAAGATGTCTTCAATATGGAGGGTGAAGATCCTTATCTTCCCCTAGACCATGATGTGTTTGAAGAGGGAAATTCCTCATTTACTAAATAGACCATTGACATTAATATTAGGACTGAGGAGAGTCCTAAACTTCTTAAGATTGGGTCTTCACTCTCCATATAGGAGGTGGAAGACCACAATTCAATACTCACTAAGCTCTCACAATATTTCACTTTATCTTACACTAACATGGTAGGCATCAAACCCAATGTGGTTGTCCACAATCTATTTACAATTCCTAATGCAAAACTAGTTAAGAAAAATATCATACCCATCAAGCCTAAGGTCACATTGATGGCAAAATAGAAATTTATAAAACTTTTAAAAGTCATATTTGTTAAGCCTATAAAACATTCTAAGTGGATTTAGAACATCATTCCCATCCTCAAAAAAAATATTAATATTATGATATGTATATAATTTTGAGATATCAAAAAAGCATGTCCAAAACATGATTTTACTTTCCCTTCCATCAACATCATTATAGATACACCAATAGTATATGAGCTAATATCACTTATGGATGGATTATCAAGGTATAATTAGATTCACATTTTAGATCAATGTAAGACCTGCTTTACTATGCCATGGGGGTCCTTTTGTTACATCATGATGCCCTTCAGGATAAAAAATGTATGGACAACATACTAAAGGTTTATGACCCATATATTCCACAATATTATTCAAAACATAGTGGAGGTATATGAACCAATTTGATGTGGGTGATTTTTTTAAATGGCTTAGTTTTTTGAAGGCCTACCCAAGTTCAAATTTATGGAAAGGCATATCAGGCTAGTTATGGCCATTGGTTATATTCTAGGGGCTATTAATGGTTGTTGGCTATTATTTAGGCTGGTGGTGGCCAATGTTGGTAATTATTGGTATACATTAGGGATTTGGTATACATGTGGTATTACATAAGGATTTTTTCCCTTGATTGTGTCATATATTGTTTCATGCCCCAATCAAAATTCATCACTTAGAAAAAACATAAAGTGGAAGTATACATAGATGATATTTTAGGGAAAAGAAGGAGACAAATAGACCACTTTGAGGTGTTACCATCTTAACACACTTAATCAACTTTGGTGTCACTCTAAACTATAAAAATGTGTGTTTGGAATCACTAATAAAAAATCCTAGGGTATATCATATCCCAATGTGGGATTAATATTTCCCCTACCAATATTTGAGTGATCTTATAAATTATTCCTCTCATGAGTGAATTGGGAATCAAAACATTCTTGGGTAAGTTGGGATCCATTAAATTATTCAATAAAAAAATTAATCCTATCAATAACCTAATTAAAAATATAAGTGGCTTAATTTGGAAAAATAATTGTCAAAAGGAATTTGATGTAGTGAAACACTTCCTTATGTCTCCCACCATGCTCATAGAACCTAAACTAGATAATCCCTTGATACATTACATTAGATCAATCAATGTGTCTCTCACTTTAATTTTGGCTGAGGAGTATGATATTGGTAAAGAACACACCAATTATTTCATTAGACTCACCCTTATTTATTATGAGACATGATACACTCAAGTAGAAAAGGAATGATTAAATATAATTTTTACAACCAAGTAGTTGTGAAAATATATGATCAACCAAGAAATAAGAGTTATCATGAGATCTTGGGCCGTATGTAATTTTTTAACCCCACCATCTCTCTTAGAATGTTGGTTATTTCATCACATTCCTAAGCAATTTTTATTTAACTTACATCAAACAATTTTTTTTATGGGATAAATCATTTATTTACTATTTGGCTAATTCTCCCTTAGAGGTTAAATATCTCATCTCTACTAAATTTATGAATGAACTAATTTGCTACATATAAAAACCTACTATTATCTCTTCTCCTTGGTGCACAGCTATGGTCAATTACCTAATCAACCATATTTACCTTGGGGTTACATATCATAATAGAAATGGCACCTCTGTATCATTGCATCCAAGCGTATTATTTTAGTCATAGTTCTTTATCATAATGCCTTCGATGGCATGCTACTTAGATTTGTTGACCAAGAGGAGTTAGAAAAAGTCATTTTCCATTACCATAGTGGATTTATGATGGGCACTTTAGTGCCCATGTGAATTATCAAAAAATCCACAAGATAGGTTATTTATGGCCCACTTTAGACCATGATGCCATCGATTATGTGTAAAAATGTGAAAAATTTCAACATTTTTCACATGAGATACATATTCCCACGAAGGTTTTCTATCCAATATTCATCTCATCTCCCTTATCCATGTGGGATTTATATTTAATAGGAAAACTCTCCCCTAATTTTAATGGTCATAATTTCATTATCATGGCCATGTAATAATTTACAAAGTGTGCAAAATCTATGTTTTTAACAACTATCACAAGTTTAGTCATTGCCAAAATTATCTTGAACTAAATCATTTTTTGATTTGGATTCCCACAAGTCGTCATTATAAATAATGTGTCCCCCTTTAAAAAACTTGATATTAATCACTACCTAATAAATTTTCAATATGACACCACTTCTCTTCCTTGTACTATCCATAAGCCAATGGAAGGGCTGAAGCCACTAACAAAACCTTGAAGTTAATTTTGGTCAAAACCCTCAGAGATTATAAATGAAATTAGAACTTACATCTCTATCCAACACTTTGGCATTACAAAACTACTATTAATACACCTATAGGGGTAAATCCATACACACTCAAGTTTGGATCTAAAGTTAAATTTCCCATAGAGGTGGAGATATCTATCCTTCACATTTCCCTCCAAGGTGTCAATGATAATGAGGAGTACAAAGAAACATGGCTATCCCAATTACAAAATTTAGATGAACATCATATTGATATTATGAAAAATAATATTTATTATATTGATCATATTGGTAGATAGTACAATAAAAACATCCATTAACACCCATTACATGTAGGAGACCTTGTCCTTAGACTAGATAGTTTAATAAATAAAAATAAATGAAAAGGTTAGAAATTTAAAAAAATTGGTTGGGTCCATACTTCATGACCAAAGATTCCAATAATTGATATTATCATTTATACACTCTAGAGGGAAAAGAGTTGGGTGATTCTATAAAATTATTACACCTAAAACATTTCTACATATATTACTTACATATAACATTTCCCTCATTTGTATTGCATTTTCATAAGGTATATGTTTGTCTACATATTAGATGTTTTGTATGGTTCTTATTTAATTTTTAGTTGATACAATGTATAGCTTTCAAGATGAATCATATCATATCATCCCATGCTCATAATACACTATTGTCCCTTAGAAAACATTTTAAAAATCAACATTACATTGGTTATTGCCTTAGTTCTTCTAAGTAGAGTACATCTATTTTATTTTCATCTTATAGCACAACTTAGAGAATGCCAATCTATGCTTTAGTCTATGAAATTTTCCATGGTGGAGTCTCCTCTCATGGTTCCTTCTAAATAATAAAATTAACATGATAAATAAATAAATAATAGGTAAATTTAATCACCTATCTTGGTCTTTGGTGATGAGCTCTTGCATCTTACTAGTTTCATGGGTCCAGTAGTTGTGGGTAAAATCCTCGCAAATAATAAAATTAGACACTCTTATGAGAATAAAAAATACTTATGCAAACCCAAAAATTGAACTTCTCATCTCTCACCCTTGATAGCCTTTGGTATTTATACCTTGTATCTTACTAGTTGTGTGGGGTTAACATTGGGGAAACATGCCCTTAGTGACCTATATCTAGTCTTTGGTCATGAGCCCATGTGTCTTCCTAATTAAATTAGGATAAGTGTAGGGGTCAAAAATAGAAGATAAAAGATAAATACAAAATCACTTTAAATCATAAGGTGTCCAAGTTAAATTTTATTCATAATACTTGATTACATGTCTATGATAAAAAGAGTAACCTAATCCCACTTATATATTCTATAAGGATGGTTATATTTGGATGAATCCCACAAAGTTATTACTTTGAAAGTTATATCAAGAAGAAAATTTATCCCCTCTAATCATAAGTATTTGGTCATCTTATTATTTCCTATAGAATTTTGATCTATGGTTTTCAGTCATTATCACCTCATGTTTATCCTATTCCCTTTTTTATTCCCTACTATAGATTTAGAGCCACACATTGTGTAAACAAAACAACTAGGTCATGACCTGCAAAATAAATTTTAGCAACATACAATTTCATTTATATATATATATATATATATATATATATATATATATATATATATCTCACACACACACAGTTGTCTACATACATTTTGCTCTAACATGTATAAGAATTGTTCATGCTATTATATCAAAAACATAAATATGTGAGATATATCATCACATGTCTATCATATAGAGGGCATAAACTAAAAATCAAAACATAGAAATTAAAATATCATAATACAAAATAACAAGTCACTCAGAGGTAATAAAAAACATCTCTCTCTCTCTCTCTCTCTCTATATATATATATATATATATATATATATATATGTGTGTGTGTGTGTGTGTGTGTGTGTGTGTGTGTGTGTGTGTCATAATAACTATCAAGTATATTGTCAAATAAAAACACTAAGGTGGAGGTCCAATGTATCCTAGGTCATATAAAAACATTAACATATAAAATGGTGTATAAAAAACATTTATAACCAGACTCATTAGGATGTCTTCCTCATATGATAAGGTCTAGATGCAAAGGACTTTTGGGGGATGTCTTTTCAATGGCATCTCTTACTAGTGCCTTCCTTAGAGGCATTTTCACCCTATCCAATTTTAAGGATAGTATGGTGGCCCCTTATACCATCATGTCCACTAGGGCCTCTACTCTTCTCATCATGGATATCAAGGTATTTTTATCCAACCATAGCATTTCTACCATCATGGATGCATGGCATACTATGGAAAAAATGTCATTATGTTAGCCAATCCTTATAAGGAGTCTAGGATTTGTTAGGAGCTGATCTCTACTCATGTTAGTACTTAGATGGAAAAGGTTTTTAAGGGTGTATCTAATCATACTCCTTCACCCACTCATGGTACCTACAATCATATAATACAAAATCAATGCCAAATCTAGCTGATATAAAAATTCAAAACATGTAAAACCAACTAAAAAATAAAGACACAAATTGAAGTATAAACTATAAACATAAGTATGTAAATAAATATTCTATCTAGATCCCCCTCATAACAATTAGGGTTAGAATCATCATTTGAGGTCCCCTCATCAAATTTTAATTTCTCTAATATGATATACTCTAGAGCCTCATTGTATCCACCTCATATATGTTACCACTATGTAAGGTCCTCTTGAGTGAGGCCCTAATATGGTGGTGGTGATGGTGGTGGGGCCATTTTTTAATACCATGATGCACCATACCCTCCTCCTCTCCTAACTTGTTGGGTGTATGTCCCTATGAAACTAATAGATAAACTAGTTTGGTGATGGACATCCCTCTCAGAAGTCGGTTCCATGACAATCATCCCAATCTCATAGATATCACCTCTTATATGCCCCTATAAATGATCTAGAAGATAGGGAGGTTTCCATTTTAGGGCATGCCAAACTACTATGGAACCTTATTTATAGGGTTTACCTCAATTTTTGAGAAATTATCTCAAACCTAAGTGGTTATAATGATTGTTCGAAGGTGAACCCACTTGTTCAACATATTGCTTAACCATGTCTTAGTAGCACAAGTAAATTAGGTTGGGTACTATCAATGTCCTCACTTCTTGGGGAAAAATATGAAATGGAACCACTTATATCCATATACTATCTTTAATATCAATGAGTGCTCCAATTGGCACTCCTTTATGATAATAAATGATGCACTTATATAATCATCCCATGAAAATCATCAGGTGGATAATCAAGAGAGGCCCTAGATGAGCCACATGGTATATATCTTTGTAAGTTTGATCTAATAGTTCCTATATCAAGGAGTAACATGTTTCCCTCTCCTCAATATGCCACATAATTAGTGATAAACTAAATAATAAGTTTTTAATACCTTTGTACGCCACTAGTCAAGAGGCAAGGAAACCAATAATGGAATTCTACAGGTTAGGGATAATTTATTACTCAACCCAAAAAAGCCTCAGACCACTCTATTCACCTAGATTAGGTGTGTCATCATATCCAAAATTCTCCACCCAACTATGGGCCTTGATGTTGTTCTTAGTAGATCAGATAGATAATAATTAGATAATCATGGGAAGGCTTGTGATGTAGTAGACATCAACAAGAGTGATTATCCACTCTCATGGGGTATAGGGGGACACAATTTATTTAAATAAAGTTCCCAAAAGTCAAAATGTCACAAAGTAACTAGATAAATTTTGGAATGATTCCTGCCTATGCAATCTATAGGATCCTTGTGTGATCAAGGATGGCTAGATAATCTACCATTAGGAGTGCCAAGACTTGAATGAGACACTCTTACTCTCAAGATATAATTAAATATATGTAAGACCCATAAATCAAGGAAAATACCCTCAATCATCCCATGGAATAAATCCATCTATCAAAATAATAAATAATTATAAATTCTAGATCATAGTTCTAGTAAGTAAAACCACCCCTATTTTTAGGTATAAATTATGTTAATACCTTAGTGCTTATGCAACCACCATAGGAAATTAAGTAAATACCCTAAGTGATTATGTAACCACCCATGGTGGTGGTTATGAAACCATCCCTATATATAGTGGTCATTAAGGAACCATTTTGATGGTTATGTAATCACTGACCTATAAAAGCCAAAGGTTCTTCCCTATGTGATGGTATTGTCTGCTAGTCATGTTCCCTCTAAAACCCTTGAAAAACTCCTAAAATACTTTTACAATGAAAAAAATACTAGATTTTCCTAAAATACCTATCCCCATGAACATTTTAAAACTATTTTTTTGAAATAAATTAGATTTATAATAGGATTTGATAATAAATTATAAAATTGGGTAAAAGGGAAATGGCCACAAAAATTACCTAATCTTGCCCCATAGCTCTCACCACTGATAGATTCACTATTTTTTCATTTTACTCTTACTATCAATTTATTTCTTATTCAAAACTATCACTCATAATATAGAGATCCAAAAATATGAAAATGTGATTAGCACAAATGAATTAGTTTGTGGAAAGTTTTTGTATATATTGGGCCCCAAACTAGTTATTTTAGTTTTAAAACTTTCCAACTTTGGCATATTCTCACATTTTACATATAGTTTCATCTTTACAAATCATATTCCTAGTAAATTATATATCTCATGTTTTAAATGGAAATTTTAAAAACTTTCTATCTTTTGTAACATGTTTCAATAGTTTTACATGTTCTTGACCACTTGGTGTTAGATTCTATAGACACATAATATTTCCAAACTTTTATTGATTACTGATACTTTGTATCTTATAGGAAGCTATTGAGTCTCAATCTCTTTGAGTGCATGCCTTAATGGGTGCAAAAATAAGGGTGTGGGTAGACCATCGATGCTTTATAATATTATTATCCCTTTTTCCACTTACCATCTACACACTCATCTACTAAAACCATTAAAACTAATCTTATTCTTATTAGCCTTACCCATTCTAGTCATTTTCCTCTTTCTATCCTCCTTTTCTTTCCATAATTCCTATTTTCACTTGGATTTTCACCCTTTAAGGAGATTTCTAAGCTCTCCTCATCCAAGTGGAACAATGGAAACACTTATAGACTTGTGGGTAGACTAAGGATGAGGTGAATCTCTAGATAGGGCTAGCTCCCTTGATATACCACTTTCGATTACAACTACACCTAAAATTTATGGGGGAAAGGAGATAGAAAACTGAAAGAAAACTATCCTAAGGTATGTGATACACCAGATAATATGATGACTTCCAACTAGATCATGTTACAGATGAGACAAAAAGACTAACCAAACATATAATCCTTTAATTTGCATCTTCTCACATCAATGTTACATTATGAGGTTATGGATGAATGTGAAAAGATAAGAGGACTAGACAAGATGCCTTGAATGGAACTAATGAACAGACTAACTCACTCAATCCTTGACATTTCATAGAACACTTCACATACCCTATAATAATAATATTTTCAACTATAAATATGATAAAATAATGAGATAACATGCTAAGGAATCCATAGTCTTCACTAAGAAAGATCCAACATTCAAGTAGAACACACTATGAATAGTCATGAAGAATTCAAAAATTAGTATTCTTATTGATCAAACGGTATGTAAATGAGTAAGGATTTGCCATACTTAGGTAGATCATAAGTTATAATGGCCAAAATGGCTAGTTATTATAAACCTTGAGAGAGAAAGGAGAAGAGAGATGTCCAAGGTTAATAATGACACTTGTAAAGCTAATAAAATTAGTTTCTTTTGCATGAGAAGAGGATGTGGGATGAACCATGAAAGGACAATAATCAAAAGTCCATACAAGATATGAAACTCTTGTAAAGTGGCATAAAACTCCTTATTTTGGCTTAGAAAACTACCTTCATGATTTAGACCTCTTTGAACATCATAAAATTATTAGAGATAATAATTATGATTATAATTAAGGGTAAGGGTTGAATACATGCCTCTCCATGTATTGACTGTAGGCCTGGTCATCTGGAATCATCTAAGAATGAACCATAATCATTTCTAATCCAAAAAACTCCTCCATCATGCACCCTACACACTTGGCCTCCAAAAAGGCATTGTGTTTTCTTGAAAATCCATGAAATTGAGTGTATGACAAGTTTCAAGACCCTCCATAGCCTTAGAAGCATCATGTATGCCTTAAAATCACTTCCACTTAGAGTTTTCACACTCTTCTCACTAGTTTATCCACTATGCCAGTTTTGATTTGCTGAGATGAGAGATAATTCTTTCACACTTATAAGTTTTATAAGGCATTAAATTAACATAGTGAGTTATTACAAGTCCTAATATTTCCCCAAGCTTGATTTATCTCTTGAAACCTCTTGTAGCCTATGAAACACACAAAATAGTCAAAAATATCCTATTTGGTAGCCTATTCATATAGTTATGTATAATAAAAAATCATGGGGAGTAGGTTTATGGAGTCTATTTCAAGTTTAAATCATCATCCTGGTCAAATTGGTCCATTAGAGTAGGTTTCTAGATTCATCTTCCTAATCGGGTCACTAGTAAGGGTTTTGAGCAGTTTGGAATCTTAAGCTTTGTTCATGAAGGTTGGACATTGGGTTTTCAAAATAATTCCATGAATTTGATCCTAAGGAACCATAATAACTCTTATAAACTTACTTGGCCTCCATGAAAATCCTTCAAGGATATGTGAGCACTCCAAGTTATCCCATCGAGCTTGTCTCTCTATTCCCTTTATGCTTAAGTGAGTTTTTGAGCCAAAAGTGACCTTTTACTAGTTTCCTCTACATATTAAAATATTTATAACATATTTATTAACCAAAAAAACATGTCTCAATTTTTTTTAATTCATATCTCATGCTAGAATTCTGAATGACCCTCATTTATATACTAGGCTTAAACCATGTCCAACATGCATGCCTACAACCTTTGTGTTTTAGATCATCCTTTTAATATTATTTTAATTCCAATGGCTCATAAAATTATAATATTACCATAAAAAAATTATCAAATTATTTTTAAATCTCACTTTGATATAAAAGTGAAGGTGATATCTTGTTTGGATACTAGGCCAAAACCCTACCCTTAGGCCTGACTACAACTCCTATAGTTTTGAATCATTTGTTGAGTTACCTCCTCTTTTGAGGTTTTATTAATATTTTTTAATATTTACTTTATATTTCAACATATTATATAAATTTCCATTATCTCTTTAAGATTCCCTTTGTCTCCTTTTCCCAAAACTACTAGGGTTTGTTCATGAGGGGAATGCCCTCTGTCTGAGACAAAATAGAGGGAGCTTACCCTATATGTTAAAAATAATTGAATGGTGTATGATCTTCCATAATTAATAATTATAATATACACACAAAAATTTCCATTTAATATGTCAATAGGCCCCTTAACTTCTTTAAATTCTAAAGGTAGATCATGTAAAAGGGGTACTATGCAGGGTTCCTTCAAACTATGTGTTACTTGTTTAAATCCCTTTATTTGCTTGTATCTAAACTTCAAAGGTGATATTATAATTAATAATGTGTTATAACATTAAATCCTTAAAAAAATATAAATACTCCTTATAGTCTCCTTATACCCCTACTTAATCCAAACTATATGCACATTTTCTGACTATGTTTTTGCTTTGGACTACACCTTTAGGTTACCTTGTATAATTAGACTTATAAAATATTGAATGAGCATCATTTAATTTATATAGGATAATTTTATTTTTTAAAACCTATTTTAAATCATATCTTATGCTATATATTTATCAAGAGGACCCAATTCTACTCTGTGCCCCTCACAGTCAACTATAGTTGACTGTGTGGGTCATGTAGGTAGATTTGTATGGTCTAGGCCTTGAAGGAAGTATTTAGACCCTATTTTAAATTTTTTTAAAGTAAATTAGATCCTATTGGACATAATTTTCCTTGTATGGGATTCAATTACCACCTATACACCATGTTCAACCTACTACGTACTTACTCAACTGTAGGTGGATGTTTACATAATGGGACACCTATAGGTGAATATTAGACCTTGAAACCTCACTAATCAACCTCTATTGATGGCCTCCATACTCATTGGGATATATTTCAAAACACAAGGTCTTATAAACATGTAATTTTTCCTTGTTTTCTCCTTGAAGTGCTAAGGTCACCTAGCAATCCAAAGTTCTAGATATCAATCAAGAAATTCAATATTTTGGGAGGTAACTTTGAGGCTTCAAAAACTAGACTCCATCGACTCTCTGATCTCCAAAATTTGTGAGGTTAATTTACTTACTATATATGATAAATAATAATCAATTATAGTCATTTAAAATAATTTATACTATGTTTTATGCTATCCACAAAACCCATAGGTGCTTTATTTTCTGATTTTGGGGATTGAATCCCTAGATACAGTCATTAGGACTCACTTCTTGTTTTGTCAAAATCACATTTCAAAAAATGTCTTACATAATATATAAAACATTTTGTTACTTTAAGAAGAGTTTAAAATTTTAATTCAATACACCTCATGACTTATTAGACTTTCTAATAATCCACCTATAGGTGGACTTTTGCACACTCAAGTAGTGAAAAATGAGTATGGGTAGTGAGAATTATAATTGGCCTTCAATGAGTTATAGGCATATTTAAACACCTAAAAATGTAATATAAAACATTTAAATATCCTAAAAACTCTTCAAGAAACTCCTATTATGATGTTTCAACACTTCTTAGTCTATATTCAGCCACATGTAGGTGGTTTTTCATAGTGCAGGCAGACAGTGTGAAGATCCATCTCAAACCATACATAATGTATGAACCTTTGGATCACTATATATCCCTTATACTTCTTTAAAATTCATTATTATCATCATGATTATCTTTAACTAGATTCATAACCTCCATTTTAACATGATTTTCTTCCTTTATAGTATCTATAGGTGCAATTCCATGGTGCAGGCCTAACAAAGGTGGTTGATGATTAGTTGTTATAGTCCTCATAATGCCAAAGGAATATCTTAAATTTATTTATTTTTCCATGAGAACATTTTAAACATTTTAATACCTATACCATAACTCCATAAACATGCTTTACGTATTTTCACACTTTACTTAGTTGACTGTGTATGGAAGTCATAGGGCAAATTGACTATTTGGTGATTTTATGATTACACCTTCATGGAGAATTTATTGAATAATAAGCCTATAAATGTGAGGAGTTGATAAAAAATGTAAAACATAGTAATGGATTTATTTACACCCCTTGTAATCACTTTCAAATCATGAAGATATGAAAATGGTGGAAAGCTAGCTTGTTATCCCAAATGAGAGCATTTTCAAAACTTGAGATGATTTGACCATCAAAATACATTGAAACATTAAAATAAATATGGGAATAATTATATAAGGAGGTGAAAATTCTATGGAATCAATATCAGTAGATAGATTGAATAGACATGATCAAATCAAGGTAAAACCTATAGGGTACGTAGATTAGGAGGTAGCTTTGAAAGGTCAACTTCTTAGGAATGGTTCATAAAGCTCAGATCACCATTCCTCTAAAATAAGACATCAAATATAATATAACTGAGTTTGTAATACACCCCAAAGATAATTTTTCTTGAAACCTCTCATGCTAACCATACCAAGTACAAACATGAAGACTAATTTTGCTTGCCAAGCCTAGTGGAAGGAGAGATAAGTGATTTTAATCATTTTTTTTAAGTTTTTGATCAAAATAATCAATAAATTGGGTATATGGAATAAAAATTGACACTATTTAAATGTAACCAACTATATAAGTTTGTACAAGTCTATACAACTCAAGAAAACTCCTATTTTTTCTAGAAAACTACTTGTTTTTCTAAATAAACTACCACTTTTTAGTTAAAAATTGTTGATTAAGACATATTAGGACATATGTGATGTGAAATAACATATTAAAACCTTAAAATTTCCATATAATGTTGTAAAATTCATTAAATGCTCAATTTTGACCCCTAAATGACTCTAAATTATAAATGGACTAAAAGACTAACTGACCAAGGTTAATATAACATGAAATAAAATCAAAAGATATATAATACATCCTATGAAATAATATTATACCCCAAAATAATCTAAAACTCAAGTTTTTACCTATAGGTTCCCCAATTTAACCTACAAGGTCAAATTTGGTCAATAAATTATTGACTTATAGGGGTAGTATGCCTGTTATACTAACTAGACTAGTAGTCTTATCATTACATTACGATTAAGGAGTAATTTCAAGTTTAAAACAAAAAAATGGGACATTTTTCCATTGACAAAAATCTTAACCAAGACAAGATAACTAATTACCTCAACCACACAAAACAAAAGACACACATAAGCAAAGCAAACACACTAACAAGACACACATGTGCTCAAAGCACTTAGGAAAAAATAGGAAGAAAATAAGTATTTACATTTTAAAAACTAAGAATACCTCCCTCTTAGATCAAAGGGAATTTTGAAACCTTCCTTACTTCATGACATGAAGGTTTTAGTGAGACATGTAGCCTTTTGACCTTTAGTATTGATATCTCCATCTCCTTCACGGTGTTTTCCAACTTCATTTACATGATTTTCAAAGAGAACCAAGTAGATCCAAATAAGTTGACCAAGGAAATTAACTCCTCTTGCATCTAAATATTATCAACCTTCTCATTAACTTGGTCTTTGATGTGCATGTTTAAAAATATGACAGCCCCCTAGCCTTACTATCACTATCATGTCTACAACTTCTTATACACTAACATTACCAAATGGCTTCATGACAATAGATTTATAACCATTTTAATTAACCTAATATTTATGTTTTATTTAACACTTAATATCATTTTTATATTCATCAGCAAACTTTTCATTAGCTATGCAATCTTTTGGAGAAGAAAAAACTTTACCCAACATATCAAATTCGTTGCATATGGCATTGAACTTCTACCATAAGTCTTCTTCCTCATGAATATCATCTTCAAGATCTACTTCCTCTACCTTGGTCTCATGAGACTATCTTAGGACTACCGCGTCTTGAGGGAAGACTTGAAATTGTCCTCCACCCTTGATAGCACATTCCACTTCATACTTGAGATGGCCATCCACAACTTCATGATCAAACATGGAATCTTATTTGAATACCTCTTTCTTTAGGTCTTGGCCATACTATTCATGAATACACATCCTCTAAAAAATGGTTACATTAGAGTCTACTCCATGGACATCCATCCCTTCAAAAAAGGAGGAAAAATATTGTGGATTGTCTTTTTGTTCACCAAGTGGAGTCCCTATGGTGATTTCTTCCTCATAGTCACTCATGAGGTCTTCTTGATTATCAATTAATTGAGCTTTATTTTCTTCACTTGCTTCTCTCAAGATATGTTCTTTATTAAGAAGTGGTGAGGTTGAATTTTTATGGATAGGATCATGGATTTGAGGTGATATAGATGGAATATGAGGTGTAGTGGAATGTGAAGGAGTTGGAAATGGAGGTGTAGTGGAAGGTGAAGGAATTGGAGATGGAGTGTGAAGGGTCAGAAAAGGCTTATGAGTGGGTTTGAAAAAGAGGAAAGCAATAGTAAGCTCATATGGAAGTGAATTCTTAGGTTTATTAGAAGGAGAAACACATATATAAGTAGGATTTGCACCTTACTAATGATATCTTTATGTATAATCCATGGAAACATTTGATTTCATATGACAAGACTCATAAGAGTACTCTTGAGGATGATATTAATCATAGGGCTCATATTGGGAATGAAAAGAGGTTTTCCTTGACAAGTGTATTGGTATCCATTCTCATTAGGTTTTCCAATAATGTGGTGTCTATATGAAGAGGGAAATGAAGGGTTATAGGGTTTCCATGGCTCATAGGATTGATTGCCATTTTGATAAGACTGTTGAGGGGTAAAAGTTGATTCATAGTAAGGTTGATAATAAGGTCCATGAAAAGAGTATTATCCATAGATATATATACCAATCTCATGTGTCAAAGGAAAAAAATTGGTCAAAAATTTCAAATAGATATGATAGGGCTTCTTTTAAATATAAGTTATCATTAAGAGTTGTCATTACTACTTGGATAGATGCCTCCAAAGGCTAATTGTCGAAAGACAACACCAAAAATCTTTCAACCTCTTAGACAATAGTCCCACTAGGTGTTCCAAAAAATGTTTTCACTTTGATTTTCACCCTTTAAGGACATGTCTAAGCTCTCCTCATCCAAGTGGCATAATGAAAACACCTCTAGGCTTTTGGGTAGCCTAAGGATGAGGTGAATCTCTAGATAGGAATAGCTCCCTTGATATGCCACTTTGGAATATGACTACACCTAAAATTTTAGAGGGAAAAGAGAAGTATAAAACAAAAATAAAATCATAATAAGTAGGGTGATACACCAAATGAGATGATGACTTCCAACTAGTAACATGTTACACATGAGAACAAAAGACTAACCAAACATACAATCCTTCAATCTACATCTTCTCACATCAATGTTACATTATGAGGTTATGGATGAATGTGAAAAGATAAGAGTACTATATAAGAGGCATTGAATGGTACTAGTGAATATAGTAACTCACTCAATCCTTGAAATTTCCTAGAACACTTTACATGCCCTACAAGAAGAAGCTTGCCAATTGTAAATAGGATGAAAGAATAAGACAACATGCCAAGGAATATATATTTTTCACTAAGTAAGATCTAAAATTCAAGTAAAACACACTATGAACATTCATGAATAGGTAAAAAACTAGTAGTCTTATTGATTAAATGGTATGCAAATGAGCAAGTATTTGCCATTCTCAGGTGGAGCATAAGTTATAATGGCCAAATTGGCTAGTCCTTATAGAACTTGAGAGAGAGAGGAGAAGATATAAGTCTAATGGTCATAAGGACACTTGTAAAGATGATAAATTTAGTTAATTATTCATGAGAATAGGATATGGGATGAACCATTTAAGGTAAATAAGCATAAGTGTCCATACAAGGCATGAAACTCTTACAAAGTGGCATAAAACTCCTTATTCTAGATTAGAAAATTGGCTTCATTATTTGGACCTATTTAAACATCCCAAATATGATTATGGATAGTTATGATGATTTTAATTAATGTTAATGGTTGAAGACATGCCTATCCATGTATTTGTTTTAAGCTTGGTCATCTAGAATCATCTAGGAATGAGCCATTATCATCTACAGTCCAAAAACCTCCTCCATGTGCCTTACACACTTAGCCTTCAAAAAGGCATTATTTTTCCATAAAAATCTTTGGGATGGAGTTTATGACTAGTTTTAAGACCCTCCATGGCCTTATAAGCATCAAGGACTCCTTAAAATCACTTCCACTTAGAGTTTTCACACTCTTCTCACTAGCTTGTCCACTATGCCAATTTTTGCACACTTAAAAGTTTTTATAAGGAATGAAATGGCCATAGGGAGTTCTTAAAAGTCCTAATATTTCCCCAAAACTTGATTACATCTCTTGAGACCTCATGTATCTTATAAAACACACAAAATATTCAAAATTACAATGTTTTATACCCTACACATTCAGCTTTGTATAGTCAAAAATCATGGGGAGGATATTGAAGAAGTCTCATGAAAGGTTTAATCAGAATCCTAGTCAAAATAGTCCATTAGAGTAGCTTTATAGATTCATCTTCCCAATCAGGTCACTAGTAAGGGTTTGCAAAGGTTTTAAGTAGTTTTGAATCTTAAGCTTTGTTAATGAAGGTTGGACATTTTATTTTTAAAATAATTCTAAAAATGTGATCCTAATGAATACTACTAACTCATTTAAACTTCCCTAACCTCCATAAAAAGCCTTTAAGGAGATGTGAGCACTCTAAGTTAGCCCATTGAGCTTGTCTCTCTATTTCCTACATGCTTAAGTTAGATTCTAAGATAAAGTGACCTTTACATAGTTTTCTATAAATATTAATAGCTTTAAAACATATTTAGTGACCCCAAAAACATGTCTCAATTGGTTTTAATTCATATCTCATGCTAGAATTGTGAATGACCCTCATTTGTATACTACGCCTAAATCATGTCCAACAGGCCTACCTACAACCTTTGTGTTTTATATCATCCTATTAATATTATTTGAAATTAAATGGCTCATACAATTCTTATATTACCCTAAAAACATGATCCAATTATTTTTAAAGCTCTCTTATATCTAAAAGTGAAGGTGATCTCTTGTTTGGATACTAGGCCAAAACTCTGCCCTTAGGCCTGACTATAAATCCTCTAGTTTTGAAGCATTATTTCGGTTACCTCATCCTATGAGGTTTTAATAATGTTTTTTTATATTTCCCTTATCTTTCCACATCTTTTATAAAGGTCCATCAGCTCCTTAAGAGTCCCTTTATCACCTTTTCCCAAAACTACCAAGGTTTGTGTATGAGGGGAGTGCCCTTTATCTCAAACAAAATAGAGGGTACTTACCATATTTTATTAGAATAATTTAATGGTGGAGGAAAATTAATAAGTCATAAGGACACTCTATACAAAAAATTGGCCCTTGACTAGGTCAATAGGCCCCTTAACTTCTTTAAATTCTAAAGGCAGATCATGTAAAAGGGGTATTGTGCAGGGTTCCTTCAAACTGACTATGTGATACTTGTTTGAATCCCTTTATTTTATTTTATCTCCACTTATTAGGTTTTTATGATCACGAAAAAAAAGTTATAAACTTTGATCATCCTTCCAAACTTCTACATATTCCTTATACTCTCCTTATACCCCTCCCTAATTTAAACTGTATGCACATCTTTTTACTGTGTATTTGCTTTAGACTACACCTATAGGTTACCTTGCATAATTAGAATTTTAAAATATTTAATGAGCCTCCTAAAAGTTCTATAGGATAATTTTATGTTTTTTAAACCCATTTTAAATCATCTCTTATGATATATCTTTATCAAGAGGACCCAATTCTACTATGTGCCCCTCACAGTCAACAATTGTGTAGGGTCCTATAGGTAGATTTATATGGTCTAGGCCTTGAATGAAGTATTTATATCCTCCTTGTTTAGTTTTTTCAGGTCTCTTAGCACCTATTAGACATATTCTTCCTTTTATCAGATTTAATTAACACCTAGACACTATGTTCAACCTACTTCTTGCTTACTTAGCTATAGGTGGATGTTTGCATAATGTGACACATATAGGTGAATATTAGACCTTGAAACCTCACTAATAAACATCTCCTAATTACCTCCATGATCATTGGGATATATTTCACACCATAAGTTATTTTAAACATGTATGTTTTCCTTGTATTATCCTTTAAGTGTTAAGGTCACGTAGAAGTCGAAACTTGTAGATATTAATGAAGGAATTTAGTGTTTTAGGAGGCAACTTTGAGGCTTAAAAAACCAAACTCCATCAACTCTCTACCATCCAAACCTTTTTACATTAATGTCCTTTATATATAATATAAATCTCAATTAATTATAGGCACTATAATTCTTTGATACTATGTTTTATGCTATCCACAAAACCCACAGGTGCTCTATTTCCTCATTTTGGGGACTGAAGCCCTTCATGTAGTCATTGGGCCTTAGGGAGGTTCTCACTTCTTGTTTTATCAAAATAACATTTCAAAATAGGTTATCCATGGTCTAAAATACATGTTATGTATTTAAGAAGATTTTCACCTTGTAATTCAACACTCCTCATGACTTCTTAGACTCTATGATAAACCACCTATAGGTGGACCTTTGCACACTCAGGCAGTGGAAAATGAGTATGGGCAATGAGAATTATAATTTGAATTCAATGGGTCATAGGCATATTTCCACACCTAAAAATTTACTCTCAAACTTTTACATATATTGATAAATATTTAATAAACTCTTAGAATGATATTTCAACACTTCTCAGTCTATATTCAACCACCTATAGGTGGTTTTTTCATATTACAGATAGACAGTGTAAAGATCCTACAAACAATACATAATGTATGAACCTTTGGATCATTATAGATCAATTATACTCCTTTAAAATGAATTATTATCATCATCATGATATTTAAACAATTTCAAAACCTCCATTTCACTATGATTTTCTTCATTTATAGCACTTGTAGGTGCAATTCAATGGTGTAGGGCTAACAAAGTTGGTTGATGATTAGTTTTTATAGTCCTCATACTACAAAATTAAGAGCTTAAATTTATTTATTTTTCCATGAGAATGTGTTAAAAAATTTAAAATTTATAACACATATCCATAAATTTACTTTAGTGCTTTTCAAAATTTGCTTGGATGACTATGTATGACAGTCATAGGGTAGATTGACTGTTTGGTGATTTATGATTGCACCTTCATGGAGAATTGTTTGGAGAATGAGAATAGAAATGTGAAGGGTTGATAAAACATAAAAAACATAGTAATTTACTTATTTACACCCCATAAAATCACTAAAAAATCATGAGGATCTAAAAATGGTGAAAAACTAGCATGTTATCCTAAATGAGAGAAGTTTGCAAAATTAAGATGATTTGCCCATAAAAAAAACCTTAAAACATTAAAAAAATTATGGGAAGAATTAGAGGAGGTTAAAATCATATGGAATCAATATCAATAGCTAGATTATACATCTTTACTCAAGCCAAGGCAAAACCTATAGGGTATATAGATTAGTAAGCAAATTTGAAAGGTCAACTTCTTAGGAATGGTTCATAAAGCTAAGACCACCATTATTATACAACCAAACATAAAATGGAAGATGAGCTAGTTTATAAGACATATCCATAATAATTTTTCTTAAAACCTCTCATGTTGACTATACCAAGTACGAACTTGAAGAATGATTTTGCTTACCTAGCCTAGTGGAAGGATAGATAAGTGATTTTCTTCATTTTTTGAAGTTTCAGATCAAACTAGTCACTTAAGAGATTGTATAGAAGAACAAAGGACACTCATGAAACATCCCCAACTATAAAATTTTATATAACTCAAGAAAACTTCTCTTTTTTAAGAAAACTACCTCTTTTTTTGAATAACCTACCACTTTTTAGTTAAAAATGGTTGATTAAGACATATGAGGACACTGGGATGTTAAGTCACCTGTTAGAACCTTCAAATTTCCATAGGAGGCCATAAAAGCCATTAAATTCTCAATTTTGACCCCTAAAATGATTCAAAATGATAAATGGACTAAAAGAATAATTGAAAAAGGTTAATATAACATGAAATAACATCAAAAGACATAAAATGCATCCTATGACATAATATTATATCCCCAAAAAACACCTAAAACTCAATTATTTACCTATAGGTACCCTAGTTTGACATATAGGGTCAAATTTGGTCAGTAATTCCCTTTTGTATTGTCAACTCTACTAGGTTTACCATGGCCGAACCTATATATTTGAAGCTTATTTTTCACTTTTTGCATTTGTTAGCCTTTCAGTCAACCTAGCTTAGACCTAGTGAATTATCCCTAAAACCATATTGGGTCAGCCATGGCCGACCCTACATAATTGACATTTTTTAGAGAATTTAGGGAAAGATCTACATATATATACAAGCTCATTTCCAACCATTTAAGAGAAGAGATGCAAAGAAGAATAAGTGAAAATGAGCATCTACTTATTGACAATTTTACTTGAGGAATAAAGCTTAGGGTTCCATACTTTCTTTGGAGATATGGATCTTATCTTGTGGAAAATTCTCTTGGATGCATAGATAGGTTGTGTAGCCTAAATCTAATTTTTATTTGTTATCCTTGCATACCAAAATAATCCCTTACAAAACACCTTAGCCAATGGAGATATTGAAGCTCGGTGGGTTTATCTTCAGGGTAAGTATTCCTAACTTTATTTTTCCTTTATAATAGTAGATAGATAATGTAGTTGTCCTTCTCTCTTTCATGCATTAGGATTTTGTATACATTGACATGAGTATATGTCTTTTATGCATCTTTAGTTTTATTGTTTTTATTTTTTTCTAACTCCCACTTTATGCCATAAGATTTGGTGAGAACTAGATTAGATTTACTTTCTTTTTTATTATACATAAGTGAAATAGCAAACCTTAGTACTCTTTTAGGGTTGTGTGATTTTGTTAGACTATAGTCTTTGGGACCCTACCTCACATGGTGTATTATGACAAGTGATCCCTTAATTGATTCTAGTAGGTCCCCATATTGGTCATGTTCCCACTTAACAAATGTATTCCCATTCATAAGTGTAGGTATGCTCTATCTTCTTTTAGATAAGATTAATTTATAGACATGATGTATTTCTAATTGCATACATTCTAGTGAACCCAACATGAACTAATCCTTACAATTTTTATTTTTATTTAGTTCATTATTTTTAGAATTATTTTTATAATATATCTATCATATTGGATCAACTTTGTCAACCCAATTATAATATATGTGCATAGGTTTTTAGTTCTAGTATAGGTTTCTAGACTTTTAGACTTCTAGTTCAGACTACTAAGTCAACATAGTCAACCTTGTACACTTTCTAGAATCAAGTTTAGCATACTAGGTCAACCCTAGGTAACCCTATACATTTCAAGCACTCAGTAGTAGGATTCTGCAAAGCTTGATCGACCTAGTCGACCCATTTAGTATATTTTTCAAGCATATTCCAAGGTTCTTGACAAATAATCTTCATTATCTGCATCTCTAATCCACCAAAGTTCCTTTCTATCTATTTCTTTCTTTATTTTTCTATCTTTCCTTTCATAGTTTATAGTCTTTAAAATTATCCCTACACAGTTAATGGGATTGACCCTATCAACCCAATTTTATGTTATGTGTGTTATCTAAAATAACTAAGTCAACTTTAGCTAACCCTGTTCATTTTTAGACCTTATTTCTATAGTATAAATTCAACCTTATTGACCCTATTCTATATGTTATGCATATATTGTCAAAAATATACCTTGTTTCAAGTTGGAATTAATCTCTATATGTTAATAATTAGTTCACACCTTTCTTTTCTTGTTTCTTGTATGCTTAGAATAATTCACATAGTCTAAGTAGGTGGTTTTGAATTAATCATTTAGTTTCACTATTTCTATTTTATGCACACATGGCTAAATCACATAATCTAAAAAATCACTTAACATATGTCTACCCAAGGCTAACCTATTTTGATTTCATCACCAAGGGGGAAGTCGACTTGATACTCTGGTCAAGTATAAAGCATTGTTAATGGTATATTCTAGCTAAGCACCTAACACCATTATCACCACATATATTTAAGTGAGGGGGTATGCCCAAATACCAAGCCTATAGAATTTCCACTATAGTCCCTTTCAATCCAAACTATCTAAAACCTTCTTTAGATTGTTATATAGTTCCTTGTTTTACAACCAACTTCCCATGACATTTAAAATCATATCTTAAATAATATAATAAGACATCTTAGGTTGACTAATTAGTTAGCTCTTTACTTTCCAAGTTGATTTCTTGCTCTTTACTTAATTATGTGTGTAAAAAATTGCATTTTTCAATGTTAGTGCAAGGTTTTATTTTGTGTGCTTCAATTGGATTGGCCAGTGTTGGTCCAATTAAATGTTTGTTTCTCTTTATCTCTTACTTTCCTAGATTAGTTGCAAAAATTGTCTTGTTTTAATTCATGACTTACTAAAAACTTTCTCTTTTTCAATGTTTGTTGTACTAGGTTAACCTAGTTAACATTGTACCTTTTTTAACCTCTAGGCATTGTATAAGATAGACCTAGTCAACCCTATACTATCTACATCTCCTTTTTCCTCTTTTTCTTATTTCTATACAATGTATTAGATCGATCCAGTTGACCTTGTATAGTTTTATAATCCTAATTTTTATGCTAGATTAACCTAGTTAACCATATAATATTTCAATCACTTCTTGGTTCTTTGCTTTCTCATCTTTCTTCCTTTCCCTTCATCATGAAATTTTTATTTGATAGTGACACTGATTTGTAGTCAATAGACATGATGCATCTTACCAATACTCATAAGGTCTCCCATAGACAAAGTAGGCATACTCTCTTAGATGATAGTAAAATTCATATTTACACTTCCACAATGAACTATGGGACCCATCCTAATACCTCTTCATAACATAATCCTCTTTTTTGATTAGAAGACCAACCTGAGTTAGAGTATTACCCTAAAATGCACTTCTTTAGCTCTAAATTTTGTCAACATCAAAGAAAGGATCCTTCTCCCATTTACTATCTTATTATTAGTGGTCAAGTTGAAGAGCCTATTTCACCTACTCTTACATTCTCAATGGGCATACCTAGTATATCCTTCTCATACCATGACCTTTTTTCTCTAACTTTTTCCACCTCCATACCTAGTATATCCACTAACATGGTAGGTTTTACATCTAGTGGGCCTCTCTTATGATCCACTATCCTTAATCCATATACTAATTATTAATTTTCTACCCAAGGTAAGCATGTTTCTAGTGTTTCTTCTTCTTAGCCATTCACTAGTCTTTATTTTGTTACACAATCAAATTTTGCCACTAGTGCATCACATTCTCATAATTCTTCTCAAGCTCCCATCAACACCAATAGTGGTACCCAAGCCACTAATACTAGAACAAATGCCAACCCCAATGATTCCACTAATGCTAATCAAACACATCAAATTTTATTGTAAATTCTCAATAAAATAAATACATTTCAAGATCATAACATAAATCAAATGATGATAATGTAAAACCACCTTCTTCACCTTCAATCTCATCTATAACCAATGGCTTGGGGCACACATAACCAAAATCTTCCCCTCCTCTTTGAGATTATCAAGGAAATATTATTCCTCAACCTCCTTTAATTAACAAAACCATCAAGCATCTACAAAATTAACCTCTTACTACTCAAATTGTTAACATTGACATAGGAGCTATAACACCTACAATTTCTTATAATGGATCAACCAATCCCACCCTTCATATTAAGACATTTTGAAATATTTATAAGGATTGGGTCAAATTAAATACCTTAGATACTACCAGAATCCTTTCCAAAACCCTCATAGGTGATGCCTTGGATTGGTAAAATTAATGTAGACCTCATTATATTACTAGTTTAGATGATTTAGTGAATGCTTTAGTGAAATAATTACAAACTAGTGATCTTCCCAAAAAAACTTTGGCCCATTTCACAAATTGAAAACAAAAAAAAATGAAACCACTTAATCCTTTATTAAAATGTGAAAGACTTTTTCAAATAAATGTGAATATAACATGGCCTATGACAATCTTATTGATCTCTTTAGCAATGTCATCTTTTCTAAATTACAACATCAAGTCTACACTCTCTCTCCACGCACATTAGAGGAGGCTATTGACCAAACTAAATGACAATATTTTGTTAGGTGTCAATTCAATCCACCCCAACCTTATATGGGTCTTCAACTATTAATAAAGAAAAAACCACAATATTATCAATGATGGTGTTATAGATTCTTATGACACCATTCACAATGTTCAAGTTATAATTCCTAACCAATCTTTAGAACTAGATCCCCCTTCTCAATAATATACTAATCATCATTTATCTTCACCAAAAAAACATAAACATTCACAAACCTCTATCCTCAATTGAATTACTTAGGCATCTACCTAGGTCTCTTCTATGAGAGCTTAACCCTACTCATCCTATGAAATCTTGGTATGATCTTAACAAGTTTTTTTGGTTTCATGCTAGTTGGGGTCATTATCATGAGACCTGTAGACAACCTCATAATTTATCTATGGATTTTATTCTTGGACCTAATTTTGATATGATTCTATCATTTGAAAATGTCAACAAGATTATGAATTTTTTTTAAGGATTATAAAACACATGATAAAACTCAAGCCTTAATCCAATTAAATTCTCATTTAGTTATCTATAAAGGCCCTCTTCCTAATCATCAATCAATTCAAGACACTCAAGACAATACCACCCCATCCACCAAAAACATATAAAGTCTTGTTGAACCAACTTCCAAAGAGAATGTGGTTAACATGACTAATATGTGAAGGATGGTGGATTTCATTGATTCCTAACCTATATACACTCTTCATTTAGAACAGATCAAGTTATCTAAGATTCTTCTCTAACTCATTTAAATAATTTGGGAAAAGATGACATTATTACTTTTGATGATCTGATTTATGATTCTCCCTTGGATAAAACTTCTCATTATATTTCTACCACTCTTCCATCATCTTCCAATACTAATGATAACCAAGCTTCTGCTAACACTTCTTCCAATCCTCAAAATCAACTTGAACCAACTAGTTCATCATCTCAACATTATTTACCACCTTATTATAAACCTTCTTCTTTTTATTGCCAACAAAAATTAATATTCACTTTAATTCCTCCTTTTGAGGACCTCCTTAACCAATATGCACCTATATCTAACAACATTCTTATGGGATATGATGAGTGGGATCCCATTGTAGAGCTCACTAATATCCCATCCCAAATTCCATTCCTTGAGCTTATGAGGAATTATCCACATCATAGAAACCATCTTATGAAAATATTATTCGAGATGAATGTCCCTTGTCCTCCTCTAGCAGGATGGGAGGAAGATTTATCTAGATCCAAAGATAGTATCTTAAAACAATGTGAAGATATGTCTTTCAATGTTAATGAAACTATAAATACTTCTCTTTCTTTAAAATTTCCCATAGATTTTATGATTCCCAATGAGATTTTCCTTCATACAGATGATCATCCCTTATTCATTAGCATCCAAATAGGTGATATCCAAGTTAAGCATGCATTGATTAATGAGGGTTCCAACATGTGTTTTACTTATCTCAATTTCATTAAAACTCTTGGTTATTCAAAATACAATCTCAAGTTTACATGTAGCACATGCCAAGGATATGATACAAGACAAATGTCTCCTCTAGATTGCATGTGGCTTCCCATTACCATCCCGCCTATCACCATCTACATGAAGGTGATGATATTTAACTTCCCACTTTCTTATAACATCTTTATTGGTAGGCCATGAACTCACTGCATGAGAGCTATCACTTTTTCTACCTAACAATGAGTTAAATTACCTCATAATGTATCCATTTATAGGATTCAAGGTGACACTAACCCTTGAAATTTTGAATAATTCCAAGATCATGGTGTCTTCAAGATTATTACTCTTGAGACTTTCCAAGCATTCCATTATGCGAGTCTACACTTCTCAACTTTCCCATAAATTTAACCCAAGGTTATAGTGGGCACCCTAAGCTCATTAGTAATATTCCTCATAATATTTTAGATTCTGATGATAATGAGCCTAATGAAATTAAATTAAAGATCAAAAATTCCAATCTCTTACCTCATCTAATTTGTATCTTCTTTATTCTTTGCAACCTCATTATTACAAGCCTCCTTATGATGACATTCCCATAGTCTTGACCAAGAATAGGCATTATATTCACCAAAATTACTTAGATGACAATGTCATCCCTACTTTTGTCATTAACCTTCACACCTTAAATTATGATGATGGTTATTCCTTAGATGATCCATTTTAAGGTAGTCTTGTATAGGACCATAATGTCATGATTGTCTATTATTATTCTTCTTTACTTGAGTCTTTTCATGCACATCATCATTTTCCTTCACTTATAGTTCCTAATTTTTGTATTTTTATCCTTTATCATAGGGTAGAGATAGTTCCCACACCTCTATTTTTTGAGGAACCACATAGGACTATGCTCATGGATCATGCTATGATTAGCCTTACCATTTTGCTAGGTACCCTAATCCTTGTAGTTATTTTACCCTTGAGGTTAGTGAAACTCTCCTTATACCTTCTATAGATCCTAATCCTCCCTTAATAAATCCCTCTTTAGTTGAGCCTCTTACAATTCTTGTTATAGTTGATCCTATTCCCTCTCTTACTATTATTGAGCCTACCCTTATTTCTAATGCCATTACTCCATTCATTGAGCCTTGTTTTATTCCTTCTTTATCATCACCCTCCCTTGGTGATGGTTTTCTTCATTTACCTAAGATGGATCCTCTACCCAAAAAATATCTCAACAAGTGTTCTCTAATTTCTTCCACTCATATTACACCTCCTTCCATGAGTACTAAAACCACTCACAAGAGTATTTGTTACTTCCATGGGATAAATAACTATTCTTCTACCCATTGTCATAAGTTCTAACAATATATTGATACCTTACATCCTTCTTCCCCATCATCAAACAAAGCTATACATACCCTAATGGTACTTCCTAAATATATACCCAAGTATGGTGAGGTATATTGTCTATGGTATCTATGTAAAACCCATCATATTGATCATTATTGCATCTTTCAACAACATCTTAAGGATCAACTTATATCCATTCCTTGACCTTCTACTACTCCTCCCATGGGTCATTTCTATAAGAAGGCTCCTCCTTCTTCTCCCATGGCTCCACCTTTAGGTTTCCATTATCTCCTATGGTCCTTTCACTACCTTTTATGCCTTCACCTATGATTATTTCACATATGGACCTTCCCTCACTTGTGGATACTTCCCCACCTATAAGTCCTTCACTTATGGATCCTTCTCTACTGGTGATTCTTGCATCTCCCTTAGAGCCTACTCCCATGCATTCTCTTGATTATCCTTTGCCTAATTTCCCTTCTCAGCATGATCCTTTGAGAATTCCTACTTTTTTCATGGAGGAGATTAGAAAATAAGTATTTGCCTAGTATTCATTAAAGATTGATGATAAATTAGTAATAATTCTTCTCTAGCTTTATAGAGATTAATCTGATGTCTTGGGTAATGTGTGGATAGATTTATTAGTATTTATGAGCACATGCATGGTGCTTTCACATTTTTAATTAGGTTGGATATGTGCTTTAATATTATCCCTATTTATCTATTATATCATTTGACACTATATCAAATTTTTCTTTATCATATATGTTTATTTCTTGCTTGTTGTACTATATCTTGCTTATCCTATTATTTATATTTTACATATGATTTTTTTAATTTCTCATTACTTTCTCTCTCTTTTTGAGTTTTTATCAAAACTCCTTTCTTTCCTATTCATGATTGTTTGATTTCTTATCCCCATTTTCATAGTTAATTATCATTGTGACTTGGTTATATAAACATTATTCCCTTTGGTCATTGTCTCCCTTTTACCATGTGATTAGTTAGTAAACAATCCTAGTCATTAATATTTCCTTACACCAGTCCACTTTTTGGATCTCATTTTTTCCTTCTTCCTTTTCTACAAACTAAGCATATATATGGTTGAGACTTGAGATCACATGATAGTTCATTCTCAAGCCTAAGTGTCCTAGTCAGTCTTTGTCTTTGGTTACTTAGCTTCCTTTAATATTAGCCTATATCTATTTCATGTGTATCATTTCATCTCTCATGATTGGTTATTCCAAATCTATATAGAGGAGGAATTTTAAAAATCTAAATAATTTAAACAAAAGGCAAATATATTCTTCAAAGTAAAATCACACTAAAAAACATGATTCATAGCACACCTCCTTCTTATAATTGAATCTCAAACTACATAGTTGGCCTCATGGTAGAGATGAATTCCTTTAGGGTGAGGTAGGATAGTAGATTAGAAGAGGAGAATAAAAAAATATTTTAGTGCTACCTACTTTCTCATGCAATCTTCACAGTAGACCAAGGACTCTATAAGGGGTCCTAAAGAATGGGGAACACATAGTGGTAATGTAGGTCCATTTTATTTTTATTATACTAATCTACATTAATTATTTGATCTTAGTATCATGCCCATTTACCTACAATATTTGTGTAGATATTGAATAAGTTTCCTTTATGCATAGATCACCACTAGTCACTTAATGTCTTCTCATGTCCTTAGTATTACTCTTATCTCCTAAGGTATTATCATAAGATGCCTAAGTATTGTTATTTACATTCCCTTTTTCACTCCCTATATCCCTCATATTTCCTATTGATAAATATTGTTTTATCTATTGATCACTCCCTTTAGGATTTCATTTATGAGTTTCATTATAAGACTACGACTAGGACCTAACCATCCTCAAAAATTACCATCTTTTCTTTCATATTACCCACATCTTTGATTATATATATTTTCCTATTTATTTCACCCTAGTGGTGTTCTCTTTGTGAGTTTTCGTATAAGACCATGGATAGGACCTAACATTCCTCACAAAATTTTCCAATACCCAAGTCACAATCCAAAATTGCATGTTTCAAATACGAGATAATATTTGATTGATTTTGAAGTTACATGTCATTGACATGCTTACCAAATTTATTTAGTGTGTTTTATGATTACTTAATTTATTTTTTGATTTTATCTTCGTATTGTTGGAGTTCATGTAAGAATAAAACCATTTCTTGAATTTTTCATACTTCCCATATTGAATTAGTGTGATCAATTTAAGACCAATTTTTTGCCAATTTTGTTTCTCTTTTATACTCCCTATCATGATTTAGTATAATTAATTGACTTAACTAATTTGTTTTTATCCCATTTTTGCCCTTTTTTATTATATTATTTTCATACTTCCCAATGTGAATTAGTATGATTTTACTTATTTTAATTTGGTGAAAAAATCTTTCACTTTGGTTTCAAAACAAACCCCTTTTTACCATCTTGTTTTTACATTTCTTGGTTCTTTATAATTAGTCATTTCTTGTTATTACATATTTCCCAACTTGAAATAGTGTGTAGTAAATTTTCTTGATTTATTATATTTGTCCATGTCTTTTTTTCCTATTTCTTTTTAACTATGCATGTGTCTTACATAAATCTATATAATAAACCACATCTCATATGTTTCATATAACATATACAAAAAAGATAAATACATGTGCTATAAATAAATATATCTAAAGCATCCACAACCATAACCATAATAAACCATAATGACAACAAACACAACCAATAAAAAATATGACAAAATGAAATATATATATATATATATATATCATGAGTTTGATACAAACAAATACAACCATATACAATGCTCTAACTCTAGGGATAGGTCTCATCCTATCTATCTCATGGCCTAACCATACTACCTACTGAGTCCTTAGTCTAACTCCTCTAAATAGTATTCTATAAGGAGGTCATCTAGGATCTCAATCCTTCTACCTATCCTTATGGGTGTGTTACCTACACCTGTGACTATGTCAACTAAGTCTAGATATTTATCTCTTCAACCACTATACCTATATGTGTAGCTCTCTCCTTAGTTAGGGCCTGCCATAACCACATCTTGCCTTCAACCATCTCTACTAGTGGTTGCATCCTCTCTCTAAACCCATACCTATCTCATTGCTTCCCCAGCTAGTCTAAACCATCTCACCTAAGTTGGGGTAGATATTACATTGGGGTCCTTCGATGTAATAGGGTCATATAGATGTAGAGTCTCATCCAGGACATCATAGAGTGATCCCCTCATTAGGGACCCCCATCTCTCTTTTTCATCCTTAGTTACACCTACCAAATTACACTAGATGGATATTAGATCACTATTACATATCAAAATATCTCTCTACTTTCAAATAAAAACTTAAAGAAATAATTTAACCATTTTTTCTTACATGTTTATGTCTTAGCTACTATGTTCTCACCATCTTCATGACTTCTTAACATAGTCTCCCCATATACATGGCCTCTTAGTACCTCCTCTATCAACCACCTCTTCAAGTTAAATCCCTCTATCTTATCTTGTGTCTCTCTCAACCTATGCTTGAGTGGTCACTCTATCATTCATCCCTCCTCTAGTTCCTCTACTAGCTCATTAAGGATGACACCAATCTCTATTATTTGCTATTTCCTCCATCACCATCATGTCCTTGGTGGTCATAGCTCTTCCTACTAAGAAAATGGTAGTGGTACATTTGGTATCTCTACCTCCACCTCCCTATCTTCCTTCTCTATTCCTCATCATGCTTGACTAGTCTATAGTCGCTCATGATGTGGTTTGAGTGTTAGTCTATTATCTATGGTCCTAGCCATCTCCTCCCCCATAGATCCCTCACATGTGAGTCCCATTTATCAATTATCAATATCAGTGTCACTAGATGAGGTAGGCCCATCTATCCTAGCACTCATACCACCATATGTGGCTCTCTCTACCATGTGTAGTGTCCAATAACCTCTATCCTAGTGTAACTATTTTCTAGCTCACCCATGTAGTCTTTATGCCTCTATATGGTTGCCATACTATGTTTTGACATCTCATTGAATATAAAAATAGCACATGGGGCATGACCCATACTACCTAGTCCTCTCTCCATCTCTATACATAAGGTGACCTATCATCGATCATGTGGGGAAAGCCAACTGGTCGATACATAAGAAACCTCTCATATATATAATTTGTTAGCAATATAATTGATCCCATGGTCTTCCTCCCTCTAACTAACATCTCATACAAATCATGCATGAGCTAGACCCAAATGATAGATCCTGGATCATAATAATTTACTCCTCTAACATCATCTTCCTTGATGCTACCATGAACAATGGTACCTTCTCATCTATTCAGTGACATAAAACTCACTATATCACAAGTCATATCACAAATTTATAGATATATAGAATTTTTGATGTATATACAACATCCATACTAACTCTCCATCTACCTATAATCATTTCTAAGAATGTATCCCACATGGCTAAGGCTCTCCTCTCCTCTATACTATTTGGTATCCATATGGTCACTAGTGATCCTACTATGGGTAGCTTGAGGATGACATGGACATCCTCTAGTATGATGGCCACCTCTATCACATCCACATCCACCTCCCAT
Organism: Torreya grandis; assembly: GCA_037957365.1. Taxonomy (NCBI): domain Eukaryota; kingdom Viridiplantae; phylum Streptophyta; class Pinopsida; order Cupressales; family Taxaceae; genus Torreya; species Torreya grandis. The sequence goes on from JARHVA010002781.1 coordinate 1,508,818, forward strand.
TTTAATTTGTTATTCAATCATTCCTAACAATCAAGGAACATGAATAAAAAATCTAAACTCATGGGGATCTTACATAATTAGCTATACCTCCTAGACCTATGGATACTAGTATAGCTCTATATCTATCTGATGATCAATCCAATAATTTTGATAACTAGGCCACATCCACAATCTCTAGAAACTCCATCATCTCTATAATTAATAAATAATAAAGGATGCATCAGTTCTTTCATGTCATGTATAGTCAAAATACATTCTTTTTACATTTTTATAAAATAAAAAATAAGCCTAATTATTTTTAAACTTATTCATTTTTTAATTTTACCCTATTTATAGCCTACTCAATATTTATTTCCCTCCTTTGGTCATTTTAGGCCATTCTATCCCCCTTTTAGCTTTTTCACACTTTTTGTGCTTATTCTAGTTCTTTGGTCAAACTAATTTGACAAAAATTTCCATATTTTTGCAATAATTGACTCCAAAATCTTAGTCAGCCCTCTTATTTTCCCCTTCTTAATGTTGCATTATCATTATAGACCTTTTAAATTAGTTGTAAATATGAATTAGGTTGGTAGCCTATAGATTTTATAGGGTCAACCCATACCTACTGGGTCAACACTATGGATTCTACTTAATTTTAGCCTACTGGGTCGACCCAATTCATTTGGCTTGATGACCCCTTGTATTTTCCTAAAAAATGTATTTTTCTTTCTTTCTTCATAATTAGTCTAAAACCATTTTTCATCTTTCTATTTTTTACCCCTAGAATCTAATTTTGTCTCATTTTAATACCTATAAATGCTTAAAATCAAAATTATTCAAAATTCACTTACTTCAATACAAATTTCAAAAACCAGTTTGAGATTCATAGTTGCATACCTATAGTTCTCCCATTGCTACCTTTGGAGCCTCTCCCTATCTATCCTACCATCTCCTCACCATCCTAGCTCATTTAGTCTCTATATCTCTTTTTTATCTCCTTCACAAGTCAAAATAACAAATGACTTGTCTTTTCCCCATATTAAAAAACATTTTTAGTAATTCAAATTCTTCAATTATTGTCCTATAGATTCATTATTCTATTTATATCATTTTTTTTACTCGTCCATTTTTAAAACCATAAAATGCATTGGATTTATAATGACGTAGAGATTATTTTCCAATATCATATGTCTATTTTCCAAAAATTTTGATTTTTGTCTTTTTTTGCACTAATTTCTACAGGTTTGCCTAGTGTTCTTCACATTAGATGACTTAAATTTTTACTACAGCTTACTTATTTATATACAATACTAAGTTAAGTAAATGTATGTGTTTTAAATTTTTTTCCTTTCTTTTATCTTATTTTCTACTTACTAAACTTTACTTTGCATCAACATTGTGTGTTATCATGTTCCATTTCCTAAAGCTCCATCCCGTGTTGCACTTACGTGACACATGATGATATTTGAGTGGGGAATATGTATACACATAATATTTTCAAAATTTTATTAATTATTGACACTTTGTATCTTATAAGAACCTATCAATTCTCAAACTCTCTAAGTGTTTTCCTTAAGGGGTGAGTAGACCATTAGTGATTCATAAGATTGTTGTCCCTTTTGTCACTTTCCATCTAAAAAATCATCTCATAAAACCAATAAACTTAAAATTATTCTTCTTAGCCTTACCTATTTTAGTCATTTTCCTCTTTCCATCCTCTTTTTATTTCCTAATTCCCTTTTGGACTGTCGACTATACTAGGTCAACCATGGCTGACCCTATACAGTTTAAGGGTATTTTTCACTTTTCAAGTTTGTTAGCCTTTCTACCAACCTAGCTTAGACCCAGTGAATTATCCTCAAAAAAATACTGGGTCAACCATGGCCAACCCTATATAACAAATATTTTTGGGAGTATTTAGGGAAAGATCCTTCTATATATACAAGTTTATTTCCAAACATTTAAGAAAAGAGAAGCAAAGAAGAATAAGTGAGAATGAAAATATACTTATTGATCATTCTACTTGAGTAATAAAGCTTAGGGTTCCATACTTTATTTGGAGATATGGATCTTGTCTTGTGGAGAAGTCTTTTGGATGAATAGATAGGTTGTTGAGCGTAGAGCTGATTTGTCTTTATTATCCTTACATACCACAACAATCTCTTGTGAAGCACCTTGTCCAAGGAAGATATTAAGGTTTGGAGAGTTCGTCTTCAAGGTAAGTATTCCTAACTTTATTTATCCTTTATAAGAGTAGATAGATAATGTAGTTGTGCTTCTCTCTTCCATGCATTAGGATTCCACATACATTGATGTGAGTATATGTATTCTATGCATATTTAATTTAGTTTAGTTGTTTTTTTTTTTCTAACCCCCACTTTGTGTCACAAGCTTTGGTGAGCACTAGATTAGATTTACTTTCTTGTTTATTAGACATAAGTGAAATATCAATCCTTAAGACTATTTTAGGGTTATTATATGATTGTGTCAGACTGTAGGCTTTGTAAACCTACCTCACATGGTGTATTGTGACAATGTATCCCCATATTGGTCATGCTCCTGCTTAACAAATGCAATCTTAATCATAAGTGTAGGTATGCTTTATCTTCTTTGATCTAGGATTGATTTATAAACATGATGCATTTTTTATTACATATAGATTCAATCTTATAACAAGAAAATTTAGGTAGTATGATCTTCACCACATGTATAATATGTATTATTATCCATAATTTGATTACTTAGTTTATTTTACTCTTTATAGTCACATTGCACTCCATTCTCATCTTTTATTTATAGGTTGTTAAAGTATCAACTAGATTCATGATGCCACTAAGGTAAGTACTTATTATTTACCTTCCACATGCCAATTTTTAAGATTACACCCTCTTCAATCCATGACAAGGTGTCCTCATAAAGGGGAAATATGTATACACATAAAAAAAATTTATGATGTGATATTATTGACATGAGAAGACCAATGATGATGAAACAACCTCATAATAATTCTCAAATGGTAACTCTCTAAAACATTATCATCTTGTGTTTGTATATCTCTTGTAGTTCCCTCAACCCATTTTTGGCACTTAAAGCTCCCCTTAGCCTATTTTTAAGAACCTTGCATTAGTGATGAAACCACCCTATGGGGTTACATAAATACCCTATTAGTGATGAGTTTTTCATGACATTTTATAAACCAATAATGTGGTTATATTTTAAAATAATGGTTGGTTTTATTCCTAAGGGTAGTGGTTATGTAATAGTCCCTACAAATAAGGGTAGTTCCATCACCATTATTCTACCTTTATTTTAAATTTTAGGATTCATTATTTGATGTATTTTGCATGATTATTGTCACATTTATTGATCCTCTTATCTTAATTTTACCTCCAATCAGGTCTATCTCACTCCCTCTTCTATTTACAATCATTTTTCATTCCCTTTAATTTCAACTCCCAATTTAACTTAGTTAAACTTCTTCATGTAATCTTCATTGCTATTATACAAAGCCAATTTCGGCTTGACAATCAATCCAAAAAATTGCATTAGAGATTAAGAGTTTATAAATAATTTATATCATAACCTAATAAAATTTATTTGGAAAATTTATTTGATTTTTTATTTTTTGACTACACATTTCTAAATAGGGAGAGCCATTGTTCTTGCAAACAAGTCTCTACAAATGGTATATTCAACTAACCACAATAAATTGTTATTTTTTAGATATGTGTTTATATTCTTATTTCCCATTTTTGACACTTATTTAATCTCAATATTATATATATATATATATATAGATATATATATATATATAGATATATATATATATAGATATATATATATATATATATATATATATATATATATATATATATATTCATTTTGGTAAAGGATCAAACATAATGAGGACCATAGTACCCCAAGTCTCATACTTTCAACTAGTCTACATCAAGATCAGGTTGGTAATTATTAGATTATATTTTATTTATTTAATTTATAATATTATATTAATTTAAGATTAATTTTAGTATTATCATAAATATTTATTTTTTAAAAATAATTTTTTAATAGGAAAATTAATATTCTCTCTCCCATCCTTGCATAAAATAGTAATTAGTTTATTTGCTTGATTACATTCATTGAACAGATTCTCTCAAAACACAATATTTTATAGAAACTCTAGGTTAATTTTAGATAATATATCATACATTTAAATCTATTTCAATACTTATTTTTTTGTTATGAAACAAGTTTTTATTCTCAAATAGATAACTTGTGAGCAGCAAAACCCTAGACAAATCTAGATGAACGAGAGGTGTCATTGTAGTTATAGTTTTAATTATTTATATAATTTGATATATTTTTTTTTAATTTGTTGAATAATATAAATTATATACTAAATCATTCATTTCCATTTCAAATACTTTGTTCATCACTAGTGTGTAACACCTAGAAGGGTTAAAACTTATTATTGGCTTGTTTAGGTGAGATGAGACTCTAAGAACATAATAGCATTTATTTTTTGGACATTATAAATTTAATTTAATGATTCACACATTAATAAAACATATTTTTCATATTATATACACGTATATATCAATAAAAATCATAAAAACAATTCCATATAGCTCGCGTCTAGGAAAGTCAAAAATCAACATTAACATAGCTAGAATAGATTTCAATCTCTCCTAATTTGCATGCATTAAAAAATAATTAAAAATAAAAAATAATTATTAATTAATTATATTTTAGTTTAATTATTTCAATCTACTTTCAATTATTTTATTTTAGCAAGTAATTAATTTCCATTTCAATCAAATATTCATAAAACAAATAAAAACAATTCCAAAATCCTTATCCAACCATGCAAGCCAAACAAAAAATTGATTATAAAAACACAATTTCTCATGAAATTGATTCATAAAATATCATATTATTACACATTTACTAACCCCTTTTGGATGACACTTACTGAAACACTTGATCTTGTTTGAGAAGTATTTTTCATAGGGTTAGGGTACCTAGTACCACTGTTAGTATATGGTATGATATTAATATTGAGCTTAGGAGATAGGTTTTCCATTCCAATCTATCCTAACATGTAATTTTTACTCTATGAATAATCTAAAGGAGTAATAAAAAATCACCAATCCCTTAATCATTGTCCTCCCTTAATATAGAGGTCATCAATACAACATTATATAGACCTAGTTTCCCATTCTCACATCCTTATTTTGGTTCCATCATGAGAACCAATTTTCACTACCCATTTAAAATATCATTTCACCTAAAAACTAGGCAAATCTATATCCCATCCATTATGTCATCTTTCTCAACCTAACCTAGAGGAGTCGAGTGTATATCTTAGTATGTGATATTTTCATGTAAAAAAATTGTGAACTTAACATGAATGAATTGCATCCTTTGTGTTTTACCTTTATTCATCTTCTCTTTCCTCCCTTCTCCACTTCCCCTCATACTTCCATTTGTTCTATGGGTATTCTTATACCTTGAGGATATGTTTAGATAGAACCTAGATGGATCTATTAGCATAAAGGGATATAAGAGAAGCCCACTCAACCCTAGTGAGATATCATTGGTGAGTTGGAACATACCCACCTTAAACACCAACATAGACTACCAATTACATGATTAATCTCATCCTAACATCCAAACTAGAAGTGGGGTCTCAATCCATAAGATATGGGGCATATCGATAAAATTGAGAAATCACACTGAATCTAATGTTATGAATATCATGAGAGGAGAAACATACACTCTATCATGTCCACTAAGCCATTAATTATCATATAAATCCTAGATTTATAAATCATGTCAAAATATGATCATTATCAAAGAAGGATCCACCACTTGGAATACATAATCATATGAAAGTAGATACACATCCCCCTAGTAAGATCTAAGATTCTTCTTACCCACTAGTATAAACTATAATTTCTACTTCTGGGGTACCTACTCTAGACCAACCTCTTCAAGCTAACCCATCTCACACCTCTACCCATCCCTGATAGGAAGATATTATTCCTAACACAATCATTGGGTTATACTAGCTCATTAACACCCTATTAGGTTGCATTCATAACCTATAAATCAACCAAAAAACTTTGGGTCAAGGAATGGGCCTAAATTATCTTACACAAGCTCATCCTTTACTTTTCTCATCCAAATGATGACCCATAAAATGCCACAACAAAAATCTTACATGCTTCCACCATAACACAAGTATGCACCCCTACCAAATCATGCATATGACCAACCCTTTAGGGTCATACTTGTTCATGGATTCCTTAATCTAGATGCTTCTAAATTCTATTTATCCCATAAAACTCCTATTCAAACCCATGTGGGGAGTTTTATAGTTATGCTCCACCTTTATAGAATGATGTGGTGGCCAACAATATACCATTATTTACACCTATGATTTATGTGCCTCATATGTACACTCCCTTGAAAAAACAAGCTATATCCCACCTTTCTAGCCTCAAGATACATGAAAACCACATATACCCCACCATAATAGATTACCAATCCTCCTACATCTATCAATATTTCTCCTTACTTCCACATATATTCCAAATTTTCTTAGTTGAATAATGATTTATTTCACTCAACCTTCCCAAGATTTTGGTATCCCATCTAATTATTACCAAACTAACCCCTATATGATCCCATATTTCCACTCTAGTCCTACTTGACAACAATATACTTTAGCAACATGGGGACTTATGTTGATTACCTTAAGGTGCCTCTTGATCTCAACACATGAAGGGTTCTTCTTCCTCATTTCTTACTTTCCCTTACCAAGTTTAAAGGGAAGGATATCCCAATGTACATGTCAAATATTACACTATGTATGTTAAGTAACTCCTACTTTATGATGGAGGTTTTCCTAAAATATCACCAAAGCCTTAGAGGTAATAATGATTGATTGGTATTACTACCTCCCTAAAGGGTATATATATTATTTTTTCTAACTCAGCCACATTTTTTAATGAATTCAATATGAACACACTCCTAAAAAATAGTATATGAGAGTTCTTGCACATCAAGCAAGGGCACAATAAGTTGGATATATAAATATGAACACACTCATAAAAAATAGTATATGAGAGTTCTTGCACATCAAGCAAGGGAACAATAAGTGGGAGTGGAGTAAGGGTCACACAATTCTTATTTATCACAGCCCACATGGATAAATAGGAATTGTGTGACCCTTACTCCACTCCATTAATAAGGATATGGGGGAGAATTTTCATAAATTCTCATATCAATCATGTGAATAATCTATTGAAATCACATTACAAATTGACAAGGAAACCATTGATAGTGTTTGGAAAAATTACATGACTAATGGATGCATCATCATCCCAAACCAAACAATGGGTGATTTTAAAATGTGATTCTAAGTAATACCATTAACCAAGGTCCTAAATTCAAATAATAATACCACTACTAATGATTTCACTAACCATAATGAAAAGCCAAACCCTATGAATAATAATTAGGATCAACCTGTCAATAATGTGGATGGTAATCCACATTTTGAAGTTTCAAAGTAGTTGGCTCTTCATTGTGAATGTGATCTATGAGCCTGATGGTTTTGAATCAGTCTCCTCTTTCTTGGGTTCACCTTTTCATTTTTTTCTAAGTCTTATCTCCTTCCATTGGCATAATGTGGCACCCCAGTATTCATTCTTCATAAAAAGGTTTTTAGCTCTACCAAGAGTAGTGCCAAATTGACATGTGTCATCATAGCACTCCTAAAGAAAGAAGGGAGTTATTTTATAATGAAAAGATGCATCATTGGAAAATGAAATAATGGTTGGGAACCACTATGTAGTTATAACAAAAAGGCAATAAATCTTCCACATGGAACTCTTGTGCTTATTCTTTGTAAAGGAGTTCTTGACTTTCCTAGGATAATTACCATCTCACCACATGGTGGATCTATGTGCTACTAATTAAAAAAAGAGATAAAAATGTTTCAAATAGTACCTCTCACCCCTTATTATGCCATGCATCATCCCAATGTTCCTCTAGAGTAAAGGTTTATTTTTTCAAAGCTTTGAATAGTGCCATTTATTGAGAGGAGTGGGCCCCATTTCAAAAAAGTATTTCAAGGGTAGTTCAAAGGGGGACATGCATCACCACAAAACTTATTCAAAGTGTCATGGGAATCATGAGGCATTGGTGTTGTGCAATATCTAGGATTTGAAGACCATCTACACTCATGAGCTAAAGCTCCCCCTTTCACTTGCAACAGCCTCATCATGAACACAAGAATTGGGTTCTAGGTGTCATTTCCTTATGAGGCCACTATGCTTATATATTTTGGGATTCTTTATTTTGTAAATGGGTAACATTAGATCATATAAATTATTTTTATGACTGTTATCAAAGAGCAACCAATGTAATACTTTAGTTTTTTAATAAAAATAGAAGTAGTTGTTGTTTTCCATTTCAAGACCTTAGTATGTGCCCCTCATGGGAAGGATTTAATATTATATATTGTGCCTTTGTTCTTTATGTATTTTATTATCCACCCAATAATGAAGAGGATGTGGTTTATGTGTCAATTTTATGGAATATATTACTATCTATTATCTATGTTCTTTTCTTCTATAGTATTGACTTTTATTCATATTGGAGGCTTTAAATCATGTACATTTTCTTTTAAATCATCTATAATGTTTTAAAGGTTCAAGATAATTTATGAAATACTAAGAATAAGTACATTAATAATTATATCACATCACCTTAGTTTTGTTTTAGTTTTATTTGAATTTCCTTCTTATTTCCTCCCCAACTATTAAAAGAGTCAGCTTCTAAAATCTTGGAGGTTGCTTCATAGATCACAAATTCAGTCCCACATCTATAAAGCTTCCCATAGGGTGTTGTTTACTAAGAGAAAAAATTTTAGGCATCAATAATTCCCTTTTTTGGTACACCTAGTGGGACTTGTCTACCTAATTAGAAGTTAGAGTTTATGATCCATATATCTATCACAAGGTCATTAATAGTGTAAAATCCAAGCTTACTACTACCACCTCTAGTTTTTTTAACTCACCAAATAATTTTAAGGTTTATAAAAACACAATAACCATAGTAGATGGTTATCTAAAGACTTCCAAGGAACTTTATGGCATGGAATAGTGGTATCCCACTCATCCTTCTAGTAGCCCTAGCTATGTGGGATCCTATGCATACTAACACCTTGAAGGCACTCCCAAAGTTCACAAGGGAGGATTTTAAAAGTGTAACAAAACATATTCAAGATGTTGTTAGTGATTTTACCATGAATTATGTCATAGATTAGAATATAATATTGAGTCTAATGGCTACTTCCTTCAAAGGATGAACTCTTGACTAGTATCGGTCCTTTCCACCTAACTTCATTACCACTTGGGATGAACTAGGTAATATATTCTTTGATTGATTCAAAGAGAAATGAGATTGGTCATCTCTCCTATAGTAGTTAATCATTATGAAAATATCCCCATAAGAGGTAATCATTGATATTAATACTACATTAAATAAAACATGTTAAATAATCCTAGTAGAGACTCAAACACCTATAGGTATAGCCATCATATTTTACCTTAAATCCTTCAACTCAGACATAACTATTATGATTCAATATTTTGGAGGCTATATGTTACTAAATGCATATGAATTAGTCATCAAATTAGAGAATAATTTTATAGATGCTAGGAAACTTCTCCATGATCATTGATGCATATAGTATTATAACTATCAATGCCACCATAGGAAAAAGTCTCAAGCACCTCACAAACATCTTATTCCATGTACATATATCTAACCACTTAAATGAGCACATCCTCTTCATCCACACTAGATATGAAGATGAATGACATGAGAATCATCTTGTAAAACTTCTCAAATGAGATTATAAACCTTAAGAGGTAATAGGATATACCCTTAAAACCCCCTTTACAGAATTACCAAAGTAAAATAACATTGTATCAGCATAACTAGTACTAGGGAGGGCAGAGGCTAAATCATTAGGTGTAATGAATAAATAAGATCATCTCAATTCCTAATATTTTGCAAGTGGTCCTACCAAACTCAAATAGAGAATTAGTCTCTATCCAAAAAGCTTGGCAAATGACTCAAATTCATGGTACTTCTCATGTAATTATGTGCATATGCCCTAAAATTTACTAAGAGGTACTTTGTAGAAGAAGGTTGTCAAGTAACAAAGATAAAGGAATGTACTTGATTTAGCTCCTTATGGACACCAATCCCCTAGTGTTAAAAATGTTGTCCTAATGGCTTAAATTCAAAGAATGTCCTTAGAGTAAGAAGAATATATATCATCAAGACATGTGATTTTATCTTGGATGGAAGGTGAAGATGTAGTTTATGTAAATGAGATCCCCATATCAAAATCCCCATAAGTCCAATTGGACTACTACACTCTATCAAATAATATATTGGTCAAGACCCAAAAGGCTTTTCCAAGGCCTAAAATGACTTTTGGGAAAAGTTCAAGACCCCAACCATCATCCGTAGCATATCAAAAGTAGAGTGAAATAATGCAAAACAAGATAAATGACCCTAAATTCTAACCTCAAGGGCCATTTAATGTAGTGGAATAGTTGAAGAATTCCCCAACCAATGTTTCTCTTTCAAATGTTTTGATTATCACTGAGCATAAGTCTCTACTATGAGAGGTATTGGAAGACCAAGAAAACCTTGTGCAAGGTAAACCAACTATAGATCTAGCATAAACAAGGGAAAAGGAAGATAAAAGTAATTTTCAACCTCATGTGCCATCCACATTCATCAACTCCAAAGTAAGGGTAGGGTAAAAAAACACACGTCATTTTATTTAACTCTCATTTTGGGAAATAATTTGTTGCACAATTCTATGATTGAGTATGGTGTCAACACCATATTAATTCCCAAACAAATTATGGATGCACTAAAACTTCAATATGAACATTTGAATAAAGGGGTGATGTAGTTAGATGGGAATAAAGTTTAGACCATAGGTATTATCAAGGCCCTTACCATAGCTTTGTATTCTTATCCTAATATCACAATATCTCAAGAAGTTATGGTAATATATATTCCTGCAGTCTTTGGGTTATGTATGTCAAGAGATTTCATAGCTAAGATAGGTTGATAATTGGATTTTCATTGGTCTCATTTAATCTTAAGGACCAAATATGTCTCAAATTTGAAGGTGTTATCTGAGCCACTCTATCTAGATAACATAACTTATGATGTTATGATGAATTTTGAAGCAATGCACACTTTTTTATTAAATAAATATGTATTACATAGAGATGATCAAGGAAAAGGAGTGATAAACAATATGGGTATGGAGGAAGTCCTTGTTAATTAATTCATCAAAAATAATCCATTTGAAAACTTTGATTCCACTAGCCTTAAAACTTATGAAATTCATGATGAAGATTAAAGCATCCCCAAAGTCAAGAAGAAGAGAGAAGATTAGAGTAAGGAACTATAAAACAATTCCAAATTTTGGACTCTACATTTTGATGGTGCAAAATATAAGATTGGATTCGGAGCTGGTATCCGATTGATGTCTCCATTCAGAAAAGAGACCTTTAGGGCCTTTTTCTTCTAGTTTGTATACACAAATAATGAATACAAGTATAAATCCTTGGTCCATGACCTTAGCCTCACTGAGTGCATGGGTGTGAAGCAATTAAAGGTATTCAAAGATTTCAAATTAGTAGTGAAGCAAGTAAGAGGAGCCACAACTATAAAGAACATCTGCATGAGGTCTTACCACCATTGAATATGAGATCTAATTGAAGAATTTGAAGCATTGAATATAAAAATCATCCCAAAATCCATGAATTCTTAGGTGGACATAATGAAATTAATCAGTTCCTAGTTTGATTTAGTAACTGATTTGGTAACCAATGAACAAGTGATGTGAGTAATTATTAGGCTTGATATCTTAGATAATGATTATAACTAGTAGGTATTTGAGACTAATGCCAAAATTGTCATATTTATTCAACAGTCATGTGAGTTTATATAGTAGTTATAGCTAAAGATTGAATAAGCCTATGGTGATAAAATCATGTAACTAAAGTCTAATAAACTTCCAAATGGATTGATCACCCTATAGAATCTATTTGATTTGATTATGCAAGGAATATTAAATGAAATTTTATCATAAATAAAGGTGACTACTTTGAGCTTTATGTAGGAGATGGAAAGAAATTGAAAGTGGGGAAATAAGTTTCCTAAAAGGATAAGAATTGATTGGTGTCTTTTTGTAATAGTTATGAAAGAGTTATGGATTAGACCTATGATGACCTTAAAGGGTATATCCATGAGGTGATCCAACACACCATAGATCTATTTAAAGGATCCAAACTAGTCCTATAAAAACAAAGGTTGATAAAACCAAAAATCAAGTCTCTTATAGCTTAGGGATTGAGGAAATCAATCAACTCAAGGATTATATACCTAATCAAGTAGTAAACGTGGGTAGCTAACCTAGTTACAATACAAAAGAAGAATGGACAATTTAGGCTATGCGTAGACTTTAAGGACTTGAAAAAAGAATATATAAAATATCATTACACCCTTCCTTATATGGAACAAATCTTTTAGATAGTAGTAGGCACAAAATTATTCTCTCCACTAGATGGGTTCTCAGGTTATAACTAGGTATGGGTTAGTAAGGAAGATCAATATAAAACCACTTTCACTATGAAGTGGGGAACCTTTACATATATGAACATTCCTTTCATCCTCTCTAATTCAATTTCTACCTTCCAATGAGCTATGGATATAAATTTTAAAGGCCTGATCAACAAAATCATCCTCATATATTTTGATGATCTGATAGTGTTTTCCAAGAGAAAGGAAGATCATTTTGATCATTTAGATAAGATTTTTCAAAAATGTGAAGAGTTTAAGGTATCCCTTAACCCCAAAAATTCATCTTTGGAATCTTGTAAGGAAATATAATAGGGTACATGGTATCCAAAAAAGGCATATCTATTGACCTGGATAGAGTGAATTCCATTAGAGACTTAACCTTGTTAGTCAACAAGAAGGGAGTCCAATCTTTCCTTGGGAAGATCAAATTCATTAGCTGATTCATATCTAACTTCATAGGGTTGGTAAGACCAATTAAAGTGATGATGAAGAAAGACCAAGATTTCAATTATATCAATGAAGGAATAATAACATTTGATAAGATCATGGATGTAATATCCACTGCTCTCATGCTAGTCAATCCCAAATTCTCCAAAGATTTTGTCATGTATGTTTATGAGAGGGAACATAGCTTGGCAACCATGTTAACCTAGAAAGAAGAAAAAGTGAAAAGTGAAAACACTATAATTTTATATTCAATGACCCTACATTGATATGATACTAAGTATAACTTTGTCAATACTTAGGATTTCACCATTGTTAAAGGTCCCAATAAGTTCAGACACCTAATGGTGAGAAGCAAGATAATGATATATGTGGCACATTATCACATTAGAGGATACATCTTGAAGGGATAAATTATTGACAAAGAGATAATAGATCATCAATATCTTGTAATATGATGTTGATATCAAGATGACCAAGGTGATCAAAGGGAGATGACTTTATGAGTACGTGGCCCAATGTATAAATGCCTTGATAAATGAACATGGAACACTTGAAATTCAAAATAAGTTAGTTTGAAATTGATGGGTCTTAGGTTTATAATAAAACCAAATTTATATAAAATCATTAATATCTAGATGGACTCCTTACACATGAAAGGAGATTCTACAGATTGCAAGTTTCTAGTTATACACTAGTCCAGGGAATCCTATTCAAAACAAACTTTGACAAGGAACTTATCTGATGTGTTGATGACCACCAAGCTGACAAGGTCCTACAAGATATGAATTTTACCCCTATAAGTTGACATTTCTTAGCAAATAAAACTACAACTAAAATTATGCATGTTAGATATTACTAGATGACCATGTTTTTAGATTGCCATAAGACAATGAAGAAATGCCAATAATGCTAGTTTTTCACTAGTAAGTAAAAGAATTCATCCATGCCACTGAACCCAATTGTGGCTAATGAACATTTCACATAATGGAAATTATATTTCATTAGGATGATCAATTCCATGTCTAGAAAAATCCATAAATGGATACTCATGACCATGGACTACTTCACGACGTAGACTAAAGTGACCCCTTTGAAAGAGACAATTGAAAATGTGATCCTTAATTTCCTAAAGGAACTAGTAGCAAGGTTTGGCCCTCCTAAAATTATTATATCTCACAATATTAATTCTTTCCTTGGTTTAAATATTTTGTAATTTACACTTCAAATGGTATTTTCCTTAAAACTTCATCTAACTACTACCTGCAAGGGAATGGGTTAGCTGAATCAACTAATAAAAACCTCATAAGGTTAATCAAGAGGATGTGCACTGATCGATAGAGGGAGTGGAATATGCATATGAAAATAGCTTTGTGGGACACCTAAATCACTCATAAGAAAATTCTAAAAACATCCCCATATTAATTAGTGTACAGGAAAAAAGTGGTCATACCCATTTCAATGGAGATTCCTACTTTATAATTGTTAAAAGTTGTCAAAATAGTGGAAAATAGAGAAATAGAGGTTAGGTTAGTAAAATTTCTCAAGCTTCAAGATTCAAGATGACAAACCAACAATGTTAAGATCATTTTATAATAGGTATTCAAGATATGGTTTGATAAGAAGGCATCTAACCTAGGCTTCAAGCCAAGACACATGGTTTTAAAATATGATGAAAGGGCTACAAAACTAGGTTGACATGATAATTTTAATTCCTTGTAGAGAGGAACCTTTTACATCATCATTGATAGGTAGGTCAATACATTCAAATTCATAGATGAAAATGGAATTCCCTATAGATTCTAGTTAACATAATCCACTTGAAGAACTTCATTTGATTTATCAACTTCACATTATATATAGTTAGTTATTTTCCTTATTTTGTTGTTGTTTCCTTTTGAAAATAAGTGTCATTGGCATAAGTTTCTATTGTCCCATGGCCAAGTTTCCAAACCTTGAATCTCCTTATTTTTAAATCATCTTTGAAAGATAATTATCTACCACACTCTCCTTATAATTAATGTTCAAGATCTTCCAATTGGACCATCTCCTATAAGGATCACCAAAAATCATTTGGGAGTGGATCCTCAAGTGTTTGTGCTACCCTTCTCATTTATGGGCATTTGAATTCAAAAAAAAATCATGATGATTACTCTAGGAATGTTATTTTATAAATATCTCCTCCTGATCAAATAAAATATTTAAGTACCTTAAGAATTTTGAGATCATTAACCTGAGTAGAGCATCTTGAGTAGAGAATTATGCCAAGAATTATGATTAGAATCTAGTATCAAGTGTTTCCTATATTTTTATTAAGGTAAATATAAGATTTTTTAGGAGAATTAAAAGATGTAACATTTTAGGTCCTCATCTAATAGCAGACATCCTAAGAAATAAAGAACTCATAGATCAAGTAGTCACAGGGACCTCCCCCCTCAATTTTTAGGAAGAAAATCATATGCTTCCACCCTCACATAGTCAAATCCCATTGTACCAAACATCAAGAGAAACACAAAAGGGCATTGTAGGGACCCCACACTAGTCCTAGACTTTGAAAATGGGATCTTTGGTCTAAAATTGATAAAAAAAAATATACAAAGAACTTGAGGGAGGGTGTTCATGCCCACATGATTACAAAGGTTCAAAATAATGACTTTGAGTCATTCAATTTTAGGATATGGACCTCTACCCTGAATCAATACATGGTGCCTCTCATGTACCTGTGACTAGAGACCACCACCTTATGTGCCAAAAGATACAATACCAATACTAATGTTATCACTGAACACCAACTAAAGGTGGACATTAGTGATAATGAAATGAGGGAGATGCTCTAAATCCCTAATGACCCTAGTGCAGACATCTATGATATGGAGAGCCTATAAAATGTATGGGAAAATTTTTTACAAAAGCTAAAGTTCATCAACTTATCCCCTAAAGTAATTGTACATAAGTGTTTCCTCTACCCATCACTCTGTCAATATTTGTAGTAAAATATATGAAAGAGGCCCTATCTATGTTGGAATTCATATTTAGAATGGACACAAACATCAATGCCCATGATTTTTATATGGATGTAGTCTTCCACTTGAAGATGGTGAATAGGGATAAGGCCTACAAAATGAAATATTTAAATGTCATCATTGATGCCATTCACAATCATTTGGAAATTATTTTGGCCCAGAATACCTTTAGGTACTACTCCTTCTTCCACTTAATCCTATACCAAAGCTCCTTATTATTTTCACCATACTTCACCATCAACACAATCAAGATGGGAACCTATACCCATATGGTGATCCACATCTTCACATGAAACCACATCTTATTAGCCACATAAGATTATCATGAGTTTTTAGAGTGTTTCATATCTCTAGTCCTAATTGACCTTAGTCAAGAAGGCATCACCTTCCAAATGATAGACCACTAGAGAGTATGGATCACTAGCTAAAATATTCTAGTTAACTAGTTTTTTGGAGCCCATTTTATATTCATCAGGGTCCATGGATTCAAAGAGGATCCATTCTAGCTCTCATGTATACTCATAGATAGGACCTTGGCCCTAGATTTGGCCCACCAACTCGATGTACTATATTTAGTCTATGGCATAGGTTAGAAGAAGAGGGCTCTTTATGATGGCCCCTTTTCAATAGGATGTATTATAGTTATGAAGTGATCACAAGAGCATCTACTTACATTCAAATTAGTAGAGCTCAGCCTAGAATAGATCAATGATTAGTAGAGTTATGACCTAGCTAGCTACATATCTATCCTGAAGACCACTACCCCATTCAATCATGAGCCTCAACCATAATTCAAATAATAGAAGTTTTCAATGAAGTATCATGTTAAACACTATGTTGATCTATCTAAAATCTCCTCTGACACCCACTAATTGTGGGAGCCTTTCTATAAACTAGTCTAAGATTTTGATCCTATGAAGACCATGACCAAGGGCCTAAGATCAAAGCTCATACAAAGGGGATGGAATAAGGAAAAAATGGATGCCTATTGGAAGTATAGGTAGTAAATTAGATAGAGGAAGCTCAAATTTGAAGATATAGACTCCAAAAAGTAATTTGATAACCTTTAGGATGAGAACCATGAGGAAGAAGCTTGAACAAAATAATAGATTTTAGTTGAAGAATAGGAGAAAGATACCCACTTGAGGAATAAGGAAGATTTTTTTTTTTTAATCCATAGGCTTACAGCTTGGCCCCCTAATATTTATTCAACTCCCTACAATTAGGGACACACCACTCTAAGCTAGCCTAAGGTAGGTTCATCTTAGCTTTGTTCCTAAGCACAAGTTTCTATCCCTCCCCTTGAGCCCTAGTATAAGAAGGTATCATTTTCTCACCCTATTATTTACACTTCTTTAATATTCACTTCCTATTTTCCTTCCACTATTTCCACCATGATGACATCATTTACAACCATGCAACTAATCACCTTGCTTACATTAATTTTCATTCTTTTGCCTTTACTCACCATAAGTACATCCATCTTAGTGAAATCTCTTGCCAACCATCTATACACCCTCCTACCTTTCTCATTTTCCACATTGACCATTTACCCACTCATCCCTGAGGGAATAACATCCATTGCTTCACATCATCAAATGAACATTCTTTTTGGATTGCCACAAAGATCCCCCTATGTAGGGGAATTAATTCAATCATAGAAGTAGTTCTACCAATAGTTGGAAACTACAAGTAAAGCCTGAGAAGCCTAGGAAAAACAAAAGAGGAAAAATGGCCAAGGCCCCAGCAACACATCATATACTATTGTTCTTTGACATTGCACAATATTTTTTATGATTACACATATAATTCCAATAGTAATCAATCCCAAATAATATATATAGCTAGGGGATTACTAAATACACACCATCAACCTTAACCTTAGCTAGACCAGGCCACATGATAGGGTTGAACTCATGGAGGAGACCTAGAAGTCTATAACCACAAACTATATCAAGGCAGGCCATTGACTAGAAAAGGAATAATAACTCATGAGAGTTAAGTTCACCATCGATAGCCTCAATGTAATGGAAAAATAAAAAGATGAAGAAATCATAAATATGAGGTTTAACCTATAAAGATACATCACCTCTAAGAGATTTGAATTGGAAGCTAATCAAAGAGCCCAGCTACAAATTTAATAATAAGAACTAAAGGATGAAATAGATGGCCTAAAAAGGGAGAAAAGGTCATGAAGAATAATATATAGGAAAAATAATTAGAGATCACATAGACCCATAATATTCTCTTTGACTCTACAGGCACATAATAATAGATGTAGTAGTAGATGCAATAAGAGTCCTTAGCCAAGGACCAACAGATCTAGCAACTGAAGAATGACCTCGCCACCCACTCCTAAATTGCAAGCATCCTCCCAATGTTTTAAAAACTATACATTTCATATTGGGAGAGAATAAATAATATAGTTGAAAACTTGAAGATAATGTTTGGGCTCATTATAGTCACATAGGCTGAGTGAACAAATGAGTAATTTGTGGATCAGGTCCTCACCTTCATATCCCCCAATGTTCAAGATTCATATCTCCTAATCCAAAAGATATATAGTGAAATGAATGGGATACTCTATGTAGAAGGGGTGGATGAAAAAAGGTAGGTGGTGGTTAAGGTTAGTTATTTCCTAAGCTAAAAAAAGGTAGCATCAAAATCCAAGACATTTTTGAATGCCTTAGAGGAAAGTGGTTTGGGACATGTAGGAACATATTGAATAGTTGTTCTAGTTAGTTCTCCCTTCCCCATTCCTCATAGAAGATGGTATTATCAGAGGACAAGATAAAATAGTTTTTGATAAACAATAAGAATGACCAAATTGTATTTTTGGCTTTAAGTCAAGTGCCAAGCATCTCTAAAAGTGGATACAATTTTGTAGCCTCTTTCCCACTTAAATTTTAGATTCAGGTGGTAGTGTAAGGTCTGAGATGCATCTCCTTCAATGAGATAATTTATCTAGATAGATCTTTATAGGATTTGAATAAGAAGACTCGATGTAAGGAGGAAGAGAGGATGGCTTTGAAGGATACTCTTTAGAAGTTATAAGTTTGTAGGCCTTGCCTTTTTATAGTTTTACTACGAATAGTCTAAGAAACCAAAAAATTTGTGTTATTCCATTTATAGATAGATTCCATTCCAAGTCACTAGGAACTATGGATCCTAATCCATGTTTTGAAGTATTGAAATAGTTGGATGTTCATCATGAATGTGTTTGACAAGCCAAATGGTTTTGTATCAGTCTCCTCTTTGCGCAGTTCCCCTTTTTATTTTTGGTTAAGTCTCAACTCATTCTTCTAGTACCACATGACACCTCGATGCTAATTCTTCATGAAAAGGTTCTCGGGTCACCTAGGAGTAGTGCAAACTTGACACATGTAATAATGGCACTCCTTAAGAAATAAGGGATCTCTTTTATAAGGAAAATATATGCCATTAGCTGATGAAATAATGGGCAATACTAATTATGAAATTATAATGAAAAGGGAATGAACCTTCCACATGTCACTCACATGTTCATTCTTTGTAAAAGAGTTCTTTAATTCCATAGTAGTAGTTCTATCTCAATACATGGTAGATATGCACTCTATAAATTAAAAAAATAAGTAAAAGGGTTTAAAATAAAAATACTCACCCCTTAGTATGCCACACATCATCCTAACACTCTTCAAGAGTGAAGGTTTATTTTATTAGATCTTCAATCAGCACCATTGGTTGAAGGGAGTGGGCCCCATTTCCAACAATAATTCTAGAGGTAGTTTAGAGGGGGACACACATCACCACAACTCTTTTTTCAAGCATTGTGGGAATCATGAGGTGTTGAGGTTGTGTAACATCTAGGATTTGAAGAACATTTTCACTCATGAGTCAAAGCTCCCCCTTTTCTTTATAATGGACTCATCATGAATGCAAGTTCTGGGTTCTAGGTGATATTTCCTCATGAGGCTATTATGTTTATATATTTTGAGCTTCTTATTTTGTAAACTAGGAACATTAGATAGTATAAATTATTTTTATGATTGTTATAATAGATCATCCATTGTAATAGTTTAGTTTTTAAATAGATATGGTTGTAGTTGTTGTTTTCCATTTTAAGACCTTTGCAAGTGATCCTCATAGGAAGGACTGAATATTTTATACTATGCCTTTGGGCATTTTGTATTTTTTTCTCTACCCGAAAACGAAGAGGATGTGGTGTTCTATGTCAATTTGTGTGGAATCTATTATTGTTTATTGTTTCTATTCTCTACTTTGATAGTGTTAGATTTTGTTCATATTATAGGATTTAAATCAGGAACATGGTCTTTTAAATTGACTATAGTGTTTTAAATGTTCAAGATATTTTATGCATTATTAGGAATATCTATGTTAAGAATTATGACACATCACCATAGTTTTTTTATGTTTTTTTTTCATTTCCTTCTTCCCCCTTTTCCTCCCCAACTATTAGAAAAGCTGACTTCTAAAATCCTAGAGGTTACCTCACATATTGTAAATTTAGTCCCACATTTGTAAATATTCCCATAAGGTGTTGTTTTTTTAGAGTGAAAGTTGTAGGAATTAATAAATAAAATCAATGATACTAAAAATATGGGTGATAAGAGCCAAAATCCACCTCCTTCCATTCATGTAATTGAATTTAACTAACCACCACACAACATACAACACCAAAATCATAATCAAAATCAATATAAGCATGACAAGTAATTACCCTAGTTTTAGAACAAAAATTATTACTAAAGAAATAATCAACAAGGGTTTGGTCAATAGGGGTAGAACATGAGGCCTAGGGGATATGATCCCAATGTCTATTTATTATTCCATCAAGTTATTGATCATGACACTTAAAACTATGGAGAGTACAATAAATTTATCCAAATATTCCCAAAATATAAAAGATAAACATTTATTGATATGTTCTTATAGAATGTTGGTACAAACCCATAGGCCTGTAGGCTAAGATTGGCCCATTTACAAAACATTACCTAGATCTAGAATGAGAAGACCACATGTCACTTGCAATCTTTTGAAACTATTTAATCAAGCTTAAAGTGTGAATTTGGTGTTTTTAAGGAACAAGGCCATCTCAACACATCATGTAAGAATGAACATGTCAGTTTGATTGTGAATTTAATAATCATATTTGGGAAGCCAAACATAGTTAAAGAATTCCAAAGAAAGTGATGTATTTTCTTCCATGAATATCCCTTACAAATTTAGTATCTTGATGATTTTTCATCTCAATATATAAGCCTTCATAGATGATCTAGTAGTATGGGATGTTCTCGGGGACATCAAATTAGAACCAAAACAAATATCTTTTTAGATTTAAAAATCCTTAAAGATCTTCAAAATTAAACATGGGGTTGACAAGTGTCATGATCTCAAATGCCAATATCAAAGATCAACAACACACAAGTAATCTCATGAAGTTAAAAAATCAATAAATATCTATGAATCTCATTTAATTATTTAGTTAAATATTAGTGGCAAGTTCAAATTCAAAAGGTCAATAGATCTTGAGAATAAGCATGGTGAGAAAAAGTGTCCCAATCACGGTGAAATCCCAAGCAAATCAATGGGGCACATTTAATCAAGCAAAATCAAATGTGATGGAGTACATTCTACCACCTAGATTTAGATTAATGGTGTAGGTAAATTCAAAAGATTATAATATCTTGAGATTGAATTCAAGGTCACAATATGGTACAAGTGCATTTGATAGCATGAACTAATAGTTAGGTCCACAAAGAGCATGCGAGACTACCAAATGTCACAATCTAAGAAGTCTCGATTAGATCAATATCAAATATTGAAGGTAAAATCAAAGAAACTTATGAGGAGATCGATGAAGTATATTTGATCAAGTTCTAGATTGAATGAGATGAGGACACAAGTCCAAGTTTATAATGGTCATATGTTTTAGATAAACAATAGTGTGTCAAAGAGTGGCACATAGGCACACATGGTAGATCGATGGATTTTACCACCCAAACATGCAAATGTATAAACATGAGATAAAAGTATGACATGGGTTACTAGATAAAACCCTAAAATTTCATAAGGATGTCAGTAAATCCTAGTTCTAAGTAAAGCTCTACTTAGGTTATAAATATTGTGTTTGGTTTGAATTATGTTTTAATCATGATTAAGAGACTAGACAACATGTGTATCTTCATTGAAATCATGACCATATGAAAATAAATAAAGGAATTAGTTTTCATCTATAGCAGACCAATGTCTAGGGTTTGAAGTAGGAACAGAGTTGTGATTATGAAAAGAGGCATCTTATATTTTGACATGGTCATACCTTCAGTAAATAGGTACATACAACTGCTTAAAGAAAACATAGTTATAGCTCTATTAGGTCTATAGATATGAGGATTTTGTTTGTATAATGAATACAAGTGGAGGGAGACATAGAAGTTCTAAGAAGGAGATTTGGGGATCAGAGAGTACAGGTGAAGCATTCAATTATTTTTTATATCCTTTAAAGGTTTTCCCTTGTTGATAAGATCATGACTCATCATCCTCAATAAATTCTTGTCTTCTAGTTTATTTCTTAGCCAATGAGAAGGCTATTGGAGATAATTAAGGTTAAAATTGTCAAGAAGGATTTGTACTAATTTATCAAAAGGTAGTTAAGAATTTATTGAAAGGTGGTGTCAACCCATTTATTGATTTATGATGGTGTACTTATCCCCTCTCTCTCCCCCCTTTCTCTTATATCTCATATTTTCTTCCCCATTATAAAGGGACTCTCTAAGATATCTTGATCAAGAGACTCTCATTTTATAAGACAAGACCTTGTCAAATTTTATGTGAAATACCTCTTGGATCAATAAAGACTTTCTTTACCTATTTCTTGCCTCTAGATTGTGTTTATCAAGCTTGTACATGATGGAATTGTAAAGGAGTTTATTCCATGTCCATTTTCCTTCTTTCTTGTATGTTTTAGGTTTTTTCAAGTTGTTTGTAGGGTTGAACTCATGCCCTTTCTACCATTAGTGTAAGCTTGGTTTGAATCTTAGAATTCATCTTTTCTTGATTCATTACTTGTGATCCTAGTTGATGAAATACTTATGAAATCATCTAGTTTGTGAGGTTGTGTGAGTTAGAATTTTATTATGCTTAATCAATATTTAATTCATGGTTATGTGATTTCCCATTTAATTTTTGTGTATCACCTTTTTATCTCTCTTAGTAACCCTTTACCCCCTACCTAAGCCTTTTCCCAGCAGAAGTATTAGTCTAGGTGATCCATCAAGAAGAAGTTGACCTTATTTAGAGGTTCAATCCCACTACATGACACCCATATCTTGGGGTTGTTCCCATTGTGTATCTTAGTTGGAGGGAGCCTAAAGAACCCTCTCCAAGGGTAGATATTAATGTTACAATAAGGTCCTTTAAAATGGCCTTATCACCACTTATAATAAGAATATATAGATATACAAAAACCCTTTTTCTAACCATTAAATGTGTGTTAATTAAAATAAATAATAAGGTGGCCCACACAAACACCCAATTCAACATAACCATCCCATGACAGTGTCTACCCATGATCTAAAGCTTCCACCTCTAGAACCACCAATATTCAGGTCACTCCTTATTTGGGAGTACAAGGTAAGATAAAAATAATTAGAGTTGTAGAGTTATAATCTTAAGAAGAGGTTAAAAATGTTACTCACACTAGAGAATATCATCCTATGATTCTTCATCCTTCAAATATTTTGGAAATTGAGTGTATCCCAAACATTGTGAGGAACTATGATTTGGTATCTGACTTAACCAAGACATTTTCTCAAAAATAATTTATTACTTTACTTAAGAACTCCCCTACTCATCTATCAACCTTAATTAATTCCCTAAGGCTAAGGAATGTCTCTAGTGTTACTCTCGCTCCATTAGCTTAAATCAACCACATTGATCTAGATATGTTTCCACCTAGTCAAGAATCATGATACATTGGCTACTTATTTTATTTATATATTCTTATTCCTCATTCTTCTATGGAAAGGAGGATAGATCCAAAAAAAATTCTATAGGTTTGGATTTAAAATAATTACGTGGAGAGAGCCATAGTGGATGATGGACTAGTTGTCAACATCATCCCCTTTTATTTCCTACAAATGTTTGGTTAGGGGAAACTAACTATTTCACAACGCATAACACCCTAAAAGGCTATGATATCCTAAAATACACTTCCATAGGGACCATCATGCTCCCAATCACTTTAGGTCCCAAGATGGTGTTAACCAATTTTATGTCATAAAAAAAGATACCAACTATAGCATGATCTTGGGAACGTCTTGGATACACAAGATGAAGGCTATACCATCAACATTTTTTCAAAAAATATAGTTCCTACATCTAGGAAATATATTCTTAGCCCACGAGGATCCTAAATATTTTTATATGATAAAATAAACCATGTATAAGTAGCCTAGGTTACACATAAATTACCATTTACCTACCAATAGGGTCTTGAAACCCTCATAGTTGGTTGACATTACTAAACTTGTGAATCCCAAAATGGTTATATTAAATAAGGGGGCTGAAATTAATCAATATCTATTGAAGGATAAGTTATAATAAAAATATGTAGTGATGACTAAGAAAGTCATTAATCCAAAATAAATCACTAGTTTTGTAGTTTCCACCATGTCCATAACTGAAATCATCAATCTCTTGGAAAAAGACACACCACTCATCCTCCCATTTGATTCATGAGGTATAGGGACACATAAATTATATGAGACTCAAAGTAAAAATTATTAAGAAGGATTAGTCATTATACCTAATCTTTGCATGATAGAGGTGTCAAATAGGGAATATTCCCCCTTTATAACAATCCTTCCTACAACTACCATCATAATCTCCCAATGCTTGACCATACAAGGGAAAGTTATACCTTGCATACTACTCTTTTTATTTATCTAAATCTTCAAAGAATGCTATTGGATCACACTATGATAGTGTCATATCATTTTTTTATAGTGTTGTTAATTCATTATGTTTTCTTCCTCTATAGATTTTATTCATCCTACTTTGAGCCACACCAAGGTGTGATTCACACTATATGTTAAGTTACCCAACATGAAGTTAGGTATTACCTTCTCCCTCAATCATGATAGTAAATAAAGAGAGGGTTTTAACCTTAAAAATAGGTAATATAGATATTAATTTTGGGTCTCACACTTATACACACATTCCCAAGAAGATGCCTCCTCATCCCTTGAAAAAATGGGAATGCCTAGTGAACCACTCACTATGTTTTAACTAGACTTCCAACATATAAAAATGATATTGATAATATTACCCATGTGTTATGAATAATATTAAAAGTTACATAGCTATGTCTACATAACTCTTATAATGAAACAATATCCTAACTATGATAACATACTCCCCACACCAAAAATCCAATATGAACATGTGGTTTTACTTCCTACACCATAGATAAACCTAGCCATTATATTATTAAGTTGCTAGAGGTAATTTCTTAAATCAATAAAAAATGTATAAGTACACCTTTTTAGTTCCCTGAGGTGCTTCCTTTCATTCACTCAAACCATAGGATTAGACCTTTCATATTTCTACCATCTTAAACATTTACCCCATAAAGGAGAGAGGTTAATTATTCTCCCTAGTTTTAGGACTAAGAACCTCAATATGGGTTACTTGAGGTTATCATTATACATATGGTTGAGATATTAAAACTATAAGAAACTTATCTAGATGAATATCCATATTATATACATTATTAGGGGACCCTCTACCATGATGGGTCCAAGTGTTGCCTAAGCACTGCGGTAGGAAATAATATCATCTCTTTTAAGGGATGAATCATGCCTTTTGGTTTAAAGCTAGACATTAAGTGTATGAAAAATAGGGTCGAGTATGAATGCATATTTATTGGAATGATAATTTAAATTTTTTTAGTAATTAAAGAATTAAATATCCAAGGTGACTCATAGTTGGTTGCTAACCAAATTTCTAAGGTATATCAAATGAAAGCTAAGTACCTTAATTTTAAATTATATATAGTTCATGTGCATGAGATTGATAAATAATTTGAATTCAATTATAAATATGAAATCCTTAGGGAATAAATGGTCTTGGTGACTCTATGACTACTTCATACTCATTCTTTGACCCTCGTCCCTCTACATCAAAACTTGATTTCATAGTTTTAGTTAGGACATGACCTCTTGGGTGCAAAAATCCTAGTGACCAAACTATCACCCATATTGGAAGAGACAATAATAAATTAAATATTGACTTAGATAAGAATGATGAGGAAATTCTCAATTTCTTACCAACCTACAAAAATGTCCCATATTTTCACCATAAGAGGGTCTTCACTTGTAATTTCTATCCCACATCCACCCTTAGGTATAATATTTTAATTCTTACTTCCAAGTTGAAGAGTACTTGTCCTCTGATGATGAACATGATGTATTTAATATGGAGGGTGAAGATCTTGATCTTCTGCTAACCCATGATGTGTTTGAAGAGGTAAATGCCTCCTTAATTGAAGAGACCATTGATAATAACATCAAGATTGAGGAAAGTGCCAGACTTATCAAGCTTGGGTCTTCACTCTCCATATAGGAGGTGGAAGACCATGAGTGAATACCCACCAAGATATCAAAATATTTCACTTTATCTTATAATAACATGGTTTGAATCAAACCCAATGTAGTTATCCACAATATAGTTACAGTTCCTAATGCAAAATCAATTAATAAAAATATCAAACCCATCAAGCCTAAAGTCAAATTAATGGTATAAGAGGAAGTTATCAAACTTTTAAAAGTTATATTTATTAAGCCTATAGAATATTATAAGTGGATGTCCAACATCTTTCCTATCCTTAAATAGAATAAAAATATTAGGATATTTATATAAGTTTTAGATATCAACAAAGCATGTCCAAAACATGACTTTACTCTCCCTTCCATTGAAACCATTATCAATGTAAGAATAGTATATGAGTGGATATCACTTATGGATGGATTATCAAGGTACAATTGAATTTAAATTTTAGATCATAGTAAGACCTCCTTTACTATGCCATGGGGGACCTTTTGTTATGTCATGATGCCTTTCAAGCTCAAAAACATGTGGGAAACATACTAAAGGGCCATGACCCATATATTCCAAAATATTATTCAAAATATAATGGAGGTATATGAGCTAATGATATGTGGGTGAGTTGTTTAAGTGGCTTAGTTTTTTCAAGGCCCACCCAAGTTGAAATCTATGTAAAGGCATATGAGGTTGGTTATGGCCATTAGTTATATTTTAGGGGATATTAATGGCTATTGGTTATTCCTAAGGCTAGTGGTAGCCAATGTTGGTAATTGTTGGTATATATTAAGGATTTGGTATACACATCATATTACATAGGGATTTTTTCCCTTGATTATGTCCTATATTGGTTCATGCTCCAATAAAAATTCATCACCTATAAATAACATAAAGTGGAAGTATACGTAGATGATATTCTATGGAAAGGAAGGAGATTAATAGACCACTTTGAGGTGTTACTTACCATTTTAATACAATCAAATATGGTGTCACTATGAACCAAAAAAATGTGTTTTTGGAGCCACAAATAAAAAAATGCTAGGTTATATCATATCCCAATGTGGGATTGATATAACCCCTACCAATATGTGAGTGATATTATAAATTATTCCTCACATAAATGAATCAGGAATCAAAACATTCTTAGGTAAGTTGGGATCCATTAGATGGTTCATTCACAACATTCATCCTATCAATAACCTAATTAAAAAGAAAAGTTTCTTAACTTGGAAAAATAATTTTTAAGAGGCATTTGATGTAGTGAAACACTTTCTTATGTCTTCCCCCATGATAATTTAACCTAAACCAAATAATCCCTTGATACTTTACATTAGATCAATCAAGGTGTCTCTCACTTTCATGTTGGTTTAAGAGGATAATATTAGTAAAGAATGCACCATTTATTTAACTAGACACACCCTTATCAATTATGAGACATGATACACTCAATTATAAATGGAATGCTTAACTATATTTTTTACAACTAAGAAGTTGTTAAATTATATGATCAACCAAGAAACAAGAGTTATCATGAGATCTTAGGCCCTATGTAATTTTATATGCAACCAACTCTCTTGGAATGTTGGGCATTTCCCCACACTCTAAAGTGAGTTTTATTTAATTTATGTCAACTATAAAAAATTTATGGGATAAAACATTTGTTTATTAGTTAGATAATTATCCCTTGTAAGTTAAATATCTCATCTACACTAAATTTCTTAATGAATTGATTTTCTACATAGAAAAACCTACTATTAGATCTTCTCTTTGGTACACAAATATCATCAATTACCTAATCAACCATACCTACCCTAAAAGTGTCATATCATAATAAAAATGGTAAATTTTTATCATTTCATCCAATAACATTATTTTAGTCACATTTCTTTATCACAATGACTTTGATGGCATGATACTCAGATGTGTTGACCAAGAGGAATAGAAAAAAACTATTTTTCATTATCATAATGGCATTTGTGGTGGACACTTTCGTATCCATGTGACCACTTAGAAAATCCATAATATGGGATGTTTGTGTCCCACCTTATACCATGATTCCATCGATTATGTGTACAAATGTGAGAAATGTTAACATTTTTCACATGAGATACATATTCCCACTAGGGTGGTGTATCCAATAGTCACCCCATGTACCTTTTCCATATAGGGATTATATTTATGAGGTAAAATCTCCACTAATTATTTATATGGTAATCATTTAATTATCATGTCCATGGAATATTTTACAAAATGTGCAAAAGTTATGTCATTAACAACTATCACAAGTTTAGTCATTACCAGAATTATCCTAAACCAAATCATTTTTTGATTTGGGGTTCTAGAAGTCATTAATATAAACAATGGTTCACCCTTCAAAAAACTTGAGATTCATGGTCTATGTAATAAATTTTCAATATCACACCACTCGGCCTCCTTGTACCATCCACAAGCTAATGGTTACGCTGAAGCTATGAAGAAAACCTTGGAGTCAATTTTGGTCAAAACCATTAGATATTATAAATGAAATTGGAACTTACATATCTATCTAAAACATTGGGATTACTAAACCACTATTAACACACCTATAAGGGTAGCTCCATACTCATTCATGTTTGGATCTAAAGTTATATTTCCCTTAGAGGTGGAGATATCCAGCCTTCACACTTCCATCTAGGGTCTCATTGTTAATAAAGACTAAAAAGAGGCATGGCTATCCCAATTATAAATATTATATGAACATCATATTGATATCATGAAAAATAATATTTCTTACATTAATTGTATTGGTAAACACTACAATAAAAACATCCATTAACACCCAATACATGTAGGAGAGCTTGTCCTTAGACTAGATAGTTGAATAAATAAATTGAAATGAGAAGGTTATAAATTCAAACAAGATTGGTTGGGTCCTTACCTGGTGATCAAAGATTTGATTAATTGATCTTATAATTTATGTAATCTAGAGGGAAAGGAGTTGGGGCGAGTCTATGAACTCTTTGCACCTAAAACATTTCTACATATATTACTTGCATATAGCATTTACCTCATTTGTATTGAATTTTCATAAGTTATATATTTGTATACATATTATATGTTTTTTATAGTGCTTATTTTGTTTTTATTTCACAAATGTAAAAATTTAAAGATGCATCATATCATATTATCCCATGTTCACAATACACTATCATCACTTAGAAAACATTTTCAAAATAAACACTACATTGGTTATTGCCTTAGTTGTTATGAATAGAGTACATTTACATTCCTTTCATATTTTGGCCTAAATTAAAGAATTATAGCCTAAAATATACTCTATAATATTTTCCATTACATATTCTCCTCTTATGGTGTTTTAGAAAGTATAACATTATCATGGTAAATAAATAAATAAATAATAGGTAACTTTAATCACCTATCTTGGTATTTGGTGATGAGATATTGATTATTAATAGTTGCATGGGGAAAACATTTGGGGGTAAAATCCTTGTAAATAATAAAATTAGACACTCTTATAAAAATAAAAGAGAGTTATGCAAACACAAAAATTGAACTTCCCATCTCTCGCTCTTGTTAACCTTCGATGTTAATCCCTTATATCTTACTAGATGTGTGGGGTTAGCATTGGGTATATATGCCCTTACTCACCTACATCTATCCTTTGGTGATGATCTCAGGTATCTACCTAGTTAGATGAGGCTAAGTGTAGGGGGTCACAAATAGAAGATAAAATGTAAATGCGAAATCACTAGTAAATGATAAGGTGTCCAAGCTAAATGTTAATTACAAATACTTACTTACATATCTATGATAAAAGGGGTAATATAATCCCACTTATAGATTTTTTCAAGGCTATTTATATTTGGATGAGGCCCTAAAGTTATTATTTTATAATTTCTATCAAGAAGCACATTTATCCCCTTTAATTATAAGGATTAGATCATCTTCCTTTTTCCTATGAAATTTTGATCTATGATTTTCATTATTTATCACCTCATGTTTATCCTATTCCCCTTTTCATTCCCTACTATATATTTAGGGTCACACATTATGTAAAAAACACAACTAGGTCATCACCTATAAAATAAATGTTAGTAACATATAGTTTCACACACACACGCACGCACGCACGCACACACACACACACACACACACACACACACACACACACACACACACACACACACACATATGTGTGTGTGTGTTTGTATATATATATATATATATATATATATATATATATATATATATATATATATATATGTATATATATATATATATATCTGTGTGTGGGGGGGGGGGGGTATGTATGTATGTATGTATTATCTACACAAAAAAATTTCTAACATGTATAAGCATTATTCATACTATTATATCAAAAACATAAAGATATGAGATATACAATCACATGCCTATCATCTATAGTGCATAAACTGAAAATCAAAATGTGTACATTAAAATATCATAATACACAATGACAAGTCACTGAGAATTAAGCCAAAATATCTCTCTATATATGTCATAATAACTATCAAGTTTATAAAAAATTATGTTAAATAAAAACACTTTTATGGAGGGATATTGTATCTTAGTTCATCTAGAAAGGAATTAACATATAAAATAGTATATAAAAACATATATAACAAGTCTCAATAGCATGTCCTCCTCCTATGATAAGTTCTAAATGTAAAGGAGTGTTGGGGGTTGTCATTTGAATGACATCTCCTACTAATGCCTCCCTCAAAGTCAGTCTCACCCTATCCAATTTTAAGGATAATATGGTGGCCCCTTATACCATCATGTCACTAGGGCCTCTACTCCCCTCATCATGGCCATCAAGGTATTTTTATCCAACCTTAGCATAATTACCATCATAAATGCATGGTATACTAGGTGAAAAACATCTTTATGCTAACCAATCCCTGTAAGGAGTCTAGGATCTATTAGGAGGTGATCTCT
Source organism: Torreya grandis (assembly GCA_037957365.1). Classification (NCBI taxonomy): domain Eukaryota; kingdom Viridiplantae; phylum Streptophyta; class Pinopsida; order Cupressales; family Taxaceae; genus Torreya; species Torreya grandis. The sequence continues at coordinate 1,540,518 of JARHVA010002781.1, forward strand.
AATCATGATAGTGCTTAGAAGAAAAAGGGTGATAAGGGTGTATCTTATCATACTCCTCCACCCATGCATATTACCTATAATCATATAATCCAAAATCAATGTCAAATCTAGTTGATATAAAAATTTGAAACATGTAAAACTATTTGAACAACTAAACCTCAAATTAAAGTGTTGAATATAAACATAATATGTAAATAAACATTTTATTTAGATCCCCCTCACATCAATCAAGATCAAAATCCTCATCTGAGGTATCTTCATCCAATTTTATGTTTTCCAACATGATATACTCTAGATCATCATTATATCCACCTCCTATATGATTCCATTATGTAGGTTCCACTTGAGTGAGGCCCTACTCTGGTGGTGGTGGTGTTGGGACCATCTATTTTTACCTTAATACACCTTATCATCCTCTTCCCCTAAATTTCTAGGGGGAGGTCCCTATGACACTCCCAACTAAACTAATTTGGTGATGTTCATCCCTCTCACAAGTGGGTTCCATTCCAATCATCCCAATCTCATAAATATAACCTCTTTTATTCCCCTATAAATGATTTATAAGATAGGGAGGTTTCTAGTGTAGGGTATGCCAAACTACTAGGGAACCCTATCTATAGGGTGTACCTCAATTTTTGAGATCTTGTCTTAAACTTTAGTCATTTTAATTAGTCCTCTAAGGTAAACTCACTAATCAACATATTTCTCAATTATGTCTTAGTAAGTCAAGTTGTCTACTATTAAATTCCTCATTGCCTAGGTAAAAGCATGAAATAACACCACTTTTATCCATATAGTATGAAAATGTCCATGAGTTCTCCAATTTACACTTATTTTTTATAAGGGATGATGCACTCATATATCCAACCCATGAAAATAATCAAGTGGATAATCAAGAGATCCCCTAGATGAGCCACATGGTAGAGATCTATGCAAGTTTAAGCTGATAGTTCCTAGCTCAAGGAGTATTGTGTTCCCCTCTCCTTAATATGTTGCTCAATTGGTGACTAACTGAATAGTAAATTTTTAGTACCCTTTTTCCCACTAGTTAGGAGGCAAGGATGCTAATAATGGTCTTCCATAGGTTGGGTAAAATTTATCCCTCAACCCAAGAAAGCCTCACACCACACTTCTCACCCATATCCAAAATGCTCCACCCAATTATAGGCCTTGATGTTTTTTTCATTATCTTAGATAGATAATAAATAGATAATAATAAGAAGCCCTAAGATTGGTAGACATCAAAAAATGTGATTATCAACTCTCATGGGGCATATGGGAACACAATGTGTTTCAATCAAGATCCCAATAAGTCAAAATGTCACAATGTATCTATATATATGTTGGAAGAATCCCCACCTATGAGATCTATAGGATCCATGTGTGATCAAGGATGGCTAGATCATCTAATATCAAGAGTTCCAAGACTCAAATGAGCCGCTAATTCTCTTGAGCTCTGACCCAATGTATGTAATGTCCCTGCATCAAGGAAAAGACCTTGAATCACCTAATGACCAACCCCATCTATTAAAACAAGAAAGAATTATTAATTCTATATCTTAGTTATAGTAAGTATAACCACCCCTATTTTTAGGTATAAATTATGTGACTACCTCAATGGTTATGTAACCACAATATTAAATTATGTAAATACCCTAAGTGATTATGTAAACACCCTTGGTGGTGGTTAAAAAGCTACCCCTATAAATGGTGGTTGTTAAGGAACCACTGTGGTGGTTATGGAATCATTGGCCTACAAAAGGCATAGGTTCCTCCCTAAGTGATGGTTTTGTCTGCTAGTCACATGCCCTCTAAAACCCTTGAGAAACTCCTAAAATAATTTAAATTTGACAAATATCCTATATTTTCCTAAACTACCTATCCCCATAACATTTTAAAACTATTTTTTTTTAAATTAGTTGGATTTATAATAAGATTTGATCATAAATTATTAAATATGGGAAAAAGGGAAAGGGCCAAAAAAATTACTTGATCCTACCCCACAACTCTCACCAATAGTAGATTCATTATCTTCTCATTGTCCTATTCTTATTGGTTTATTTATTATTTGAAACTATCACTAGTAATCTAGAGCTCAAAAAAAATGAAAAGGTGATCGGCATAAATGATTTAGTTTGTTGCAAGTTTATTTTATATTGGACCCAAAAGTAGCTCTTTAAGTTTAAAAACTTTCCAACTTTGGCATATTCTCACATATTCCACATATTTTCATATTTATAAATAATATTCATAGTAAATTATATATCTCATGTTTTGAATGGGCATTTTGAAAACTTTATATATTTTGTAGCATGTTTTACATGTTCTTGACTACTTTGCATAAAATTCCCTTTGAAAATACAATTTAATTAGTATGATATTCACCACATACATCATGATCCATGCACAAATTCTATATTATCACGTTCACTTCTCATTTGATCTTTTTCACAACATGCACATGTCTCAACCAATCTTGCATACTCTTTTGAATGAAGTTGGATGACAACCTTTCACACAAGTCTCGTGCTAGCTCATAAACTTTCATGTAGTGGTCAACTTAGATCACAATTATGTACCTCAACTTTTTTGGCTCAAAACACCATACCAAGTACTATGCCTTCTCATAAAGTTCCATACCCTCATAAAGCATTACAAATCCATGTTGACTTTTGCTCCTACTTTTTGAATTATATACCCTTTTTAGCTCATAAATCCATGCACCTTTTTGTTGCATGCCCTAAAATATCAATATTCTTCAACTCTTTAGATTCCATAACACATATACATGTTGACTCACCCTATCCACATGCTCTAAGAGGTTCGTTAACTATCATCTAACATAAAATATGAATCACTATAACCATCTTATTGGTAACTGACAATAGTTGTAACTCCTCTTGTATTATACCTATATAAATATGTAATATATGCATATGGAAAAAAAGGTCAATGATTTTTACATAGTCATAACATAGATAGAATGATCCATGTATCTACTTTGTAATACATGCACTATAGCACATTGTATCAATTTTCCATAGTCACCATTAATGAATAAAAGTTACATTTACTATAGATAAGACTTTTGCTCCATTTAATGTGTCTAGTTAATTCTATCTAAATTATATTTAATTATTCATTCTACACAACCAAACTCAACTATCCCTCACTCACTTTGTCTTAGGCCCTATGACATAGATCATTGGTATAAGAGTGAAAATATCTATCCTATTTATATGCTTCTAAATACATGATCACAACTAAAGAAGGAAAGTATGTCAATTAGTTTTATTTTAGAATACCTGAAGGAACACCATAGCAGAAGTAAGATGGTTGACACCTAAAAACAACTTGAGGTAGAACCAAAAGTTTATAATCTCATTGCTAATGATATAGAGGCACAATTCACCATGTTTTTTGGCCAATTCCTTGACTTGATAGTATAGTTCAACCCAACATCCTTCGAACTACATATATAGTTCACTCAAAAGTGGTTTTAGTAATAGACTCCCTTTAAAGTGTAATTCAATATCAACATCCCTCTATTCAAAGGCAATATTGATGTCAAAGCATTAGGTACTTGAATTTGACAATTCAAGGCATACTTATCAATAAATCACTTCAATGAGTTTGAGAAGATCACCTTCATAGTGCTGAAGATGTCCATTTTGGTGGTTCATTGGTGGGGGGTTTTCAGTGTGATGTGTGCACAAGAGTACATTCCAATTAGATCCTATAATAATTTTTTTGATGCACTAAAGGAGGAATAATACCCTCTATTTCTCCTTGAGGATGATTACATAAAGTTTCATCAATTATAACAACTCAAAAATTAGTTTGTGAAAGACTACACCAACATATTCCAAACTACTCTAAATGCTTATACAAAAACTTGGATGAGTCACATAAGGTGTTGAATAACATCAACATACTCTTACCTTACATCCTTTTAAATATATATTTCTTGACTTTTGACATGTTGGGGAAAACATATTGTAATTCCACCAAAATTGAATCCAAGGCAAGGATGAAGTAGTGTGCCACCTCTTCATCCAATATAGTGCATAAATCCTTAGCTACATAGAAATCCACATCACAACATTTTACATAGAAGTACCAATAGTAAAATTATCAAAAATAATAGAAACACTAATATAATGCTCAACAATCAAAGGCCCTAACATATTCTACTTCAAACAAAGGTAAGAAGAATAAGTCTAGTGATAAATGGTATAATCACCATTGCTCACCCACCCATGATAATTTTGAATACCACACCAAAAAAATCCTTGATTGCCTAATCTACATCAAGATGCACATTAATGGATGACACTGATCCAAATTTATCTTATCTAAGTACCAAAACCACTATAATTGACATATTCAGGGAGTGTAAATTCCTCTTCCATACCAAGCAATAGGTGAAAGGTCAACCTATTCATGTCATCATCAATAGTGGCATCCAGAATAACATAATATCATAATACATAGCTTAACACCTTAGTATTACTACTACTACACACTCCAAAACATACTCTTTGTGGTTGCTACATCAGGGGAAGGATATATAGGTTCAGTGATAATGCACTTTTTAGTACAAAGTTAGGCATATGGAGAAAAAGTCACTTGTGACATCACACCATTAGAGGATTGTGACATATTATTGGGAGGATCATATATATATAAGACTAAAGGTACATATCAATCTAAGCCACATCATTGGATTATTCACTTGCAAAATCATTTCTACAACCTCTTTGAGTTACCACCCATGACTAAAGTCATAATAGTCTCTGAAAAGTAGTGTCACAAGCTCATATTACACATGTAAAAGTTTTTTTTACTCATGGTCCACCTTGAGAAAAATACATAGTATAAAATGACAAATTACACCCTTGTAGTGTGTAGCATTCACATACCATCATAATAGTAATAGTTCAACAAATTACTAGTGTAGTAAAGTGAAGTCTTCACAAAACTTGAAGGCCTTCCAATTCACTATGTAGTAAAACACCACATCAATTTGGTTCTTATATCCCTTCTTCCCAATAACACTAGTTAAGAGAGATCCTTGATTAGGGAAAGATCAAGCCTAACTCTTCCCCTTGTGAAAGTCTTATAGTCCTTACACCTAAGAAGGATGGGTCCTAGAGACTTTGTATTGACTATTATGTAATAAATAAAATCATGGTGAAGAATTGGTATCCACTGCCATGCATTGATGACCTCTTTGACTAGATTTGAGACACCCAAAACTTCACCAAGATAAACTTGAAGTTAGGTTATCATTAGGTTCTAGTCCATCTTAAATACATTTAGAAGACAAAATTGAAGACATAAGATGGATTATATGAATGTTTGGTCATGCCTTTCATCCTCACAAATGTGTTATCCACCTTCATGTACATGATGGATGATCTACTCAAGCCTTTCCTAAACTCCTTCATCATTGTCTACTTGGATAATATCCTCATCTTCAGCAAGACTTGGGAGGAACATATGGAGCACATATTACATGTCTTAGACACTTTGTGCCAACACAAATTTCAATCCAATTTAGTGAAGTGTATATTTGTGCCACACAAATTCAATATCTTAGATAAATCATTGATCACACTAGCATCAGAGTAGATCCATAAAATATTAAAGTGATCCAAGATTGGCCTACTCTATATAATCTCACCGAATTGAGGATTTTTTTGGATTTACTAAATTCTACCATAGGTTTGTCATTGGTTTCTCACATATCTCTTGGGATCTCAGTCAACACCTATACCAAAGCCATGTTTGACTAGACTCTTACAAAATAATGTGTTTTTAAGGCACTAAACTAATGCCTTTATTTAGTGCTTATTTTTTCAATGTTGTACATTATGCACTCCTTTAAAATCCACACTACTGCATCTAACTATGCACTCGATGCAATTATCATGTAGGATGGATATCCATTCAAATACCACTTAGATATGTTTAGTGACATGGTGTATAGTTAATACACTTATGATAAGGAATTGTATGATATTATGCAAGTCATAAAGTAATGGCACCACTACATCCTTAGGAAGGAGATAATTTTTCATTTAGACCATCAACCACTTTAGTTTTTTTAAATGTAAAATAAACTAAAAAAATCATGATATATGAAATGGATGACTTACCTATAGAAATTCCATCTCATGATCAAACACAAGAAAGGGAAGGAAAACAAGGCCACATACTAATTTAGTATACCACTAATTCATGTTATCATCATGGTATTATATATGCATGACCATAAATTTTTAGACTGGGTACCTCTCTACTTAGTTGACCAAGAATTCATAGCAACTTACACTAGCCTTGCACAAGGTAAACAAGTGTCAAAGTTATAATTTTATTAATATCTTATTCACAACCTTAGACATAACTATGTTCCCACCAATGCACCTTATTCATGACTCATCTAGGAGGCACACTATGCCAATACCTTAGGCCACTTTAACATGACAAAGAATCTATCCATATTGCAATCATATTTCTTCTAGCTTCACATGCACACCAACATCAAGCACCACATTAAGTATTTCATTCCTTTTTACATCACCAATCCCATGAATAAGAAGCCAAGACTTTACACACCTCTATCAGTTCCATCAAGACCATGGAAATACATCAACATGGGTTTCATGATTGGAGTACCTATGATGAGATGATAACATGATGTTATGTTCATTGTAGTGGATTAGTTTTCCAAGATGGTTATCATGGTTGCTTGTAGAAAAGACATTGATGTAGTTAGTATTGTGTACTTATCACATGTAAGATTTATTCAACCATTTTTGGATTCATTTTGGAATACCAACCTTCATTGTATTTGACTTTAATCCATGCTTTATGATTAATTTTTGGCAAACATTATGGGATTGATGGGTATGTAGTTGGACTGATTAATAACTTTCATCCTCAGATATATAGTTAAACTAAAGTGGTCAATTTCACACTTTTTCATCTTTTATGAATATACAATTATGTGTATACTCATATATGGGATGAAAATCTCCTGTATATTCAACATACTTACAACATGTCTCTTCATAGGTCTACTATCCATACTCTATTCTAGACATGCCTTGGGTTTTAATATTTGAAACCTCTCAAAATATCCTACCATGCACCCATAGGCACTAATTTATATGCATAAGAATGGGATGTATACAAATCCAAGAAGTTTCTACATCACATTCAATCTATTTACCAACAAGTTTAGTAGATTTTATCTTGTACCTAAGCCATATACAAGGAGCACCATGACACACATTGCACACCTCATGCATTTTTAGTTGGTGATAAAGTTTGGTTACAAATTTAGAAATAGTGATTCAAATATCCACACCAAAAGATCAATCCTTTGAAATATGGTCTTTATGTCATTCTATATACAATTGGTGAGAATACTTTCATTTTTGATATGCCTCAGTACTTGGGCATGCACCCAATCTTCAACATGGAGCCTCTCAATCCTTACACTCCACCAATTTTATAGCTAGTAGTGGCATCCTTTTGATTTAAATCTTATACTTTTATGACCCAAAAAAAGTCCCAAATCATTTAAGTGATAGACACATTAACCTACCATGGCACACATTAACTTTTTAGAGTGGTCCAGGTTACATAATTTACTGATCAATCCAAGTGGTATACTTTATAGCAACTTCAAGTGAAGTTTTTACAATTACGTACCAATGTAATAGAAATCATTTCTCTCTAAGAAAGGGTGAATTATCCATGAACAACTTCTACACCATCGAGTTCACTCCCCATTTACTCTTCTCTGTAATGTATGCATGTCTCACCCAGTGTTGCTCACTCCTTTACACAAAGTTGGATGATAACCATTCACACAAATCACATGTTAGCTTGAATACTTTTGTGTAATGGTCACCTTAGATTATATCTATACACCTCACCTTTCCTCAACTTATAGCACCACACCAAGTCTTATGCCTACTCACTAACCTCCATGCCCTCACACTCTTTATGTCGTCATGCTAACTTTTACTCAAACTTGTTGACTCCCACACCCTTCATATCTCATAGACCCATGTACCTTGGTCTTACATTCCCTATTATTTCAATATTCTTCAACTTCTTAGACTCAATAACATATCTATCTAATAACTCACCCTATCCATGTGCTCTAGGAGGTTCCTTAACCATCATCAATCCTAGAAGATGAACCACTATAACATCTTCTTGATAATTTATAGTAGTTGTAACTACTCTTGTATTCTACTTGTATAAATATGTAATATATGCATCTAGCAAAAAGGTCAATGCTTTTACACATTCATAACATAAATAGCATGCTTCACATATCTACTCTATAATAAATGCATTGTGGCACATTATACCAATTTCCCTATTCACCATTAATGAATATAAGTTTCATTTCTTAAAAGTAAGACTTCTACTCCATTGAATGTGTTTGGTTACTTCTATCTGAATTAGCTTTACTCTTCACTCTACACAAATAAACTTAGGTATCCCCTATCCAACAAGTTCTAGACCCCGTGGTGTGGATTAGTTGATGATATAATTTAGGTATTATGATCTTAACCACATGTACAATATGTATTATTATCCATAATATGATTATTTCATTTTTTTAATTAATTTTGGTCACATTGCACTTGATTCTCATCTTTTTTTTATAGTTTGTCAAAGTTTCAACTAGATTCACTATGCCACTAATGTAAGTATTTAAAACTTCTTATTTACCTTCCACATTCCATTTTTTAAGACTACACCCTCTTCAATCCATGACAAGGCATACTCATGAGGGGTAAACATGTATGCAACTAATTTTTTTATAATGTGATATTATTGACATGACAAGTCAAATGATGATGTAATGATCTCATAATAATACTAAAATAAGAACTCTCTAAAACATTATCATCTTTTCCTTTAAGCTCTTTTTTAGGTCCCTTATAACCCCATTTTTTGGCCCTTAAATCTCCCCTAAGCCTATTTTCAAAAAACCTTTCATTAGTGACAGAACCACCTATTGGTTTACATAATTACCCCATTAGTGATGAGTTTGTCATGACATTTTATAAACCATTGATGTGGTTCTATATTAAAATAAGGGTGGTTTTGTAACTTGACAAGGTGGTTTTATTTCCAAGGGCAAATTTTATGTAACCATCCCTATAAATAAGGGCGGTTCCATCACCATTATTTTGCCTTCTAATTATAGATTCTATGACTCATTCCTTGATGTATCTTTCATGATTATTATCACATTTCTTGATATTATTGCCTTAATTTCAACTATAATCAGGTATATATCACTCCCTATTCTATTTATAATAATTTTGAATCCCTTAAGTTCAACTCCAATTTTAACTTAGTTAAACTCCATGTAATATTCATTGTTCATTTACAAGTAAGCCAATTTTGAACTAATTTTGGATCAAAAACTTGGAATTAGAGATTAAGAGTTTTGAATCCTTTATATCACAACCTACTAAAATTTATTTAAAACTTTTATTTTATTTATTCATGTTTGAATACACATTTCTAAACAAGGAGAGCCATTATTATTGAAAATAGGTCTTTGCAAATGGTATCTTCAACTAGCCTTGTAAGTTGTTATTTTTTTGGAGATGTGTTTCTATACTTATTACCAATTTTTTACACCTATTTATTATTCATCATTTTTATATAGTTATATAAATATTGATTTTGGTAAATGAGCAAACACAGTGAAGACATAGTATCACAAGTCTCATGCTTTCAACTAGTCTACATCAAGATCAGGTTGGTAGTTATTAGCTTATATTTTATTTATTTAATTTAGTAGATTATAATAATTTAAAATTAATTATTTTATTATCATAAATATTTATTTTCTAAAAATCAATTTTTATTAGTAAAAATAATTATTCTCTCTCTCATCCTTACACAAAATAGTAATTAGTTTCTTTGATTGATTTCACTAATTAAATGGACTATCTCGCAACATAATATTTAATTTAAACCCTAGGTTGATATTATATAATATATCATACATTTACATCCATTTAAATAATAATTTTTTAGTTATGAAACAAGTTTTTATTCTTAAACAAATAACTAGTGAGTAGCAAAACCCTAGACAAATCTAGGTGAACAAGAGGTGTCATTGTAGTTCTAGTTTTCATTGTTTATATCAATTGAGAATATTTTTTTAATTCATTAAATAATATAAATCATATTATAAATAATTCACTTCCATTCAAATACTCTATTCATCACTAGTGTGTAACACCTAGAAGGGTTAAAACCTATTCTTGGCTTGTTTGGGTGAGAGGAGATTCTAAGAACCTCATAACATTTTTTTTTAGATATTATAAATTTTATTAAATCATTTACAAATTAAGAAAACATATTTTTCATAGTATATACATTTATATAGAAATAAAAAAACACAATTCCATATAGCTTGCACTTATGAAAGTTAAAAATTAGAATTAACATGGCTAGAATATATTTCTCTCTCTCTCCTACTTTGCATGCATTAAAAAATAATTGAAAATAAAAAATAATTGTTCATTCATTATATTTAATTTTTATTATTTATCTCTACTTTAAACTATTTTATTTCATCAAGTAATTAGTTCCATTTCAATAAACTATTCATAAAACAAATAAAAATAATTCCAAAATCCTTGTCCAACCATACAACCAAACAAAAAATTTCTTATAAAAACACAAATCCTCATGAATTAAATTCATACAATCTCATATTATTACACATTTATTAACCCCTTTTGGATGACACTTCTTGAAACACTTGATCTTGTTCGATAAGGTATTTTTCCTAGGGTTAGGGAACTTAGTACCACTATTAGCATATGGTCTAATATTAATACTGAGCTTAGGAGATGGGTTTTCCATTCCACTCTAGTCTAACACATAATGTTGACTCTCTCAATAATATAAAGGAGTAAAAAAAAATTACCAATCCACCAATCATTGTCCTTCCTCATAATAAAGGTTATCAATACAACATTATCTAAGTCTAGTTTCCCATTCTCACCTCCTTATTCTCATAATGTCTAGCCTCATCTTATATCATTCATATTTATAGATGACATTGATTGGGCATACCCAACATGAAATTTTATATGTATTACCATGAGTCATTTATCCTAATCTCCCTCTTTTCCCCAATCCTAACATCAACTAAGAGCTTCACCTTATCATAATTATAGATGATATTTTGTGATTATGTATCACCTCAGTCTTGTACACTTGGAAAACTTAGACTTTTGTTTTTCCTCTTAGTTTTACATGGCTTTCTTTTGCAAGCCTCACATATAATCTATCTTGTTTCCCTTGGCCTATCTCTTAGTTTGACCAACCTTATATGGATGACACAAACATTCCATCTTTCCCAAAATTCTTAAAATGTATTTATCTTATACCTCTACAAGTTTTGAGCCTATGCCTACTCTCCTTCACCCTAGACATTAGAATCTAAGATAAATAATAGAGTCAACATTACTATCCAACCCTGATGCAAGTGTCTAATGCCCTAAAGTCATCCAATTTACAAATGAAACATATCATAGTGGCTGGACTAAGTGATTTAATGTGATTTATCTCTTAATAAGATTGGTATATATAAAATATCAACCCTCATTCAGTCCTCACCTAGAAATCAAACCAAAATATCACTCAAGAAGTACTCAAGTTACCAAAATATTTTTAATTCTACCCTAGTCTAATTTTAGTCAAAAGAAAAACTCAACTATAGGTCTGAAATACTAAAGGAGAATTCATAAGGTAATATTTTCCAAGTTAGAATCTATGTCACTATTATACTTACTTTAGACACATTACATTATTCACATAGAATCCAACATGTATGGAATAACTAAATGAATTTGAGGCCCTCTTTTAGAGCATTGGCTATGTAGGCACTACCCTTTGTAATTATGGTCATTATAGGTTAGCTAGACATTATGTTCCCACTAACCCAATTTTTTACAAGGTCACATTAAAGATGGAAATCTAGGGTTTTGCCATTTCATTAGGGGAAATAATCTATGACCTAGATTTGAATTCACTAGAGTGAAGGCAAAGCCAAACCTACAATCATTTAGGTGGTTGTATCTTATTTAAGTAGATATTTCATAAAAGACACTAACATTGAACTTAGACACTAGCATTGACATAACCCTCCTAGGTGATGCAACTAGCTAGAGAGTTAGAGACATTAGATCTAGAAATTGACAACTAATATAAAACTAACTTCTTACCTGACTTCTAATTGTACCATATCTAAACCTACATTACCATCAGAACCAACTAAGTACTCTCTCTTATGTCATTTAAATATCTATCATATTTTTATTTTCCATTAATATCCTATCTTAATTTAATAAATTCAACATATGGTATATCTAAGTTTACCACATTCATTAGCCTATTATAGATATGATATTCACCCTTTTGCCTTATAATTTATATATTCTTAACCTTATCTACCCAAGTATTATTCCATAATATAAATTAGGGTTAAACATTTGGTGAACCTAATCTTTGAACATTAAACCCTAGACCAACTAAGGTTTTCTAAGTTATTTTCCTGTTATTCATCCTTGATTGATAAATATTTTAATCATGTTTTCCATGAAAACATTTGTAAATTACTTCATGGTCTAATACCTTATAGTTGTTATGGTTTGCTATGTTATTTTATTTCAAAAATAGTTAAGCAAATTCATATACATAATGATAGAGTGTTCAAATTAAGACAATGTTTGATATCTTTCCATATTTCCTCTTACAATTATATAGAGTTAGCATCTAGATACCAATGTGCATGTTATTATCCATTTGTCCTACCCAAGCCTTATTCAAGTGGCAGTTACCATTCCACACCCATTATTCACCCACTACTTATATTGGATCCTATGATACATGTTGTTACTACTCAAAGAGGTCAAGTTTATTAACTTACATAGTGACCTGTTAATATATAACAGGTGCCCCATAAGCCTAAATTTTTTTAAAAATATAAGGGATATGACCTTCCTAACTAATTAGGAAATACACATGCTAAAATTGTAATCCTTGAGCTTCTAAAATAATCTAATGTTTATAGAGACATCCTATATGATACATTACATGAATCTTACGTTTTAAATGATATTGGGCCTATTTATTTTATATATATAATGAAATATTTCAAAAATTAATGAAAACCTTATTACCTTTGATCTAAATGACTTACCATCTAAGGATATTATTGATCAAGAGTTTCCCTTGTGCATACATGTGATAAAACAAAATAAGGGAATTAAAAGGGTACTTATTGATAATGGATTAGGACAAAATATTTGTAGAATAGATTTTTTAACCACCATGGGAATTAACATTAATCTAGTTCAACGATTGATAATATAAATCCAAGGGTTTGATGATTCACATAGTCTTCCAGTTGGTCAATTTACATTAGATGTGACATTAGGACCAAAAACTATTTTAGCTACTTCTCAAGTAATGTCTATATAATTACATTATAATGTGATTTTTGGTAGACCTTGGATACATTCAATGGAATTAATCCCATGTAAAATTCATAGATGTGTAAAATTCATACATGATGGGAATTTATTAACAATGCCCTCCGACGATAAACCTTTCAAATTTTTAAAAATGATACAATCTAAAATTGAAGGCATTCCTATAGTGGTACTATTATCACAAAATATCTCACCCTACAAGAGGGTGTTCAATCCTATTTTATATATAGGCAACATGGGAACACTTATACATATATGGGTGTACCTATGGTGGAAGTGAGCTTCTAGATTTAAGGGCTAGCTCCATGAATGTGTCTTGAAATGCTCACACCTATGCTAACTAATTTCTTATGGGGTAAAGAGTTAAAAGTTACATGAAATTAACCTATTATATGGGGATATACACCAATATGTATTTCATATGACCATCATAATTTCCTACACTATAAAATAAGGCATCTAAACTAACTTTTAAGTCTTATGGATTCTAACATGAGTATTTCAATGTAGAGGTGTGATGTGTGACGAAACATAAGGAAAATGTACCAGAGGTAGATTTCACACTCCAATAATATTAATACACTTTAAATAGGCCTAACACACTTTACCATACTCTATATGACCTATTAGAATATGAAATCTTGCACAAATATGGAAGGATAAGGGAAGAAAGGATAGATAATTATCACTTTGCATCACCATACATCACTTGCACACTTAGACAATTGTTCATCAACTTGAAATAAGATTTTAATTAATGTTAAAATACAAAATATGACATCATTTAACTAGGGATTCACCATACATGGAGTGGAATTAGATTATAAAGGCCAAAATGGTAGCTACTTATAGCATTTGAGAGAGAGTGGGAAAAGAGAAGTCCAAAGGTCACAAGAGTACTTTTTATGATATTATGAGGATTTAAATGTCCATATTAATGAATTATGATAAATAACATTCAAGGTATGATAGGAAAAATGGCTCTCCAAACTATGCAACTCATGAAATGTGGTGTAAGAATTCTCATTATGCATAAGAAAATTATCTTCATCATGTATCTCTATTGGAATATCCCAAACTAACTAGGGATAAATATCATGATTGAAATAAGAGGTAGTGGTTATATAAATGGTCTTCCATACATTATATTCATTCCTAATCATCTAGATTCTTTTAGAAGTGAGTCATCACTACTTATAGTCAAATAAACTTCCTTTTTAGTCACCCCTCAAATGTGTCCTAAAAATTGGCTTTAGTTTTCCATGAAAATATTTAAAAGGGAGTTAATGACACTTTTTAAGACCCTAAATGACCTTATATTTATTTTATATACCTTAAATAGGCTTACACTGAAGCTTTCACACTTCTCATTATCTTCCTCACTTTGCCAATTTTGACTGGCTAACATGAAGCTATTTGGAAGGAAACTTAGGTTATTTTTTGAAGCATTAAATGGTGATATTTAGTTATATTAAGTCTTAATATCACTCCCAACATTTATTTATCCTATTGAAAGTCTTTATAACCTACATAATACACAAAAATGTTAAAGGAATCAATTATATACCCTATCCATATAGATAGTAAATGCCTCAATTAGATGTAAAGGGTCTTTGGAGAGTAATATACAAGTTTAAAACACTTTAATTATAATTATTTTCCATTATGATAACTCTCCATCCTTGTTTTCCTATTCGGGACCTTATCTAGGGTTTAGTAGGATTTTACACTCACTTCACCCTTAAACTTTGTTCATATATATGAAATGTTAGATTTTCAATAAAATTACACAAGAGTGATTTTTAGTACCCCTATCATCCTACCCAAACTCCTTGGATATCCATGCACAACCTTAGATAAGATATTAACTCCCGAAGTTGCCCTATCAAGTTTGATTCCTCATTTCCTATAGGCTTGAGTTGGTCTTGAGTCAAAGTGAAGTTTCCTATGATCTCCCATAATTATAAAATCTTTAAAACATATAGATTAACCTATAAGCATTATCTAATCCATTATAATTATCATCTCATGTTAGAAGTGAAAGTGACTCTTCATTTAGTTTTACACCTAAACCATGCTTGATAGGTCTATCTACATACTTGGAAGTATAGACCATATTGTTGAGATTCATTATTATATGCAAGGTTATCATTTTTTCCTAGGTTTAATTAAAATTTATTAACCTCCTTTCAAGGTTAAACCAACCCATAGCTTACCTTATCATTCCCATCCTCAAAAAATTTAGAGTTTGTGCACAAAGAGAGTACCCTCTATCTAAGACAAAAAAGAGGGTACTTACCCTATTTACTTAGAAAAATGAATTTTTTAAGGTATTAATAAAGGTTTTTATTAAATTATACACAAATTTTTATCCTTTTGTCATATCATTTGATCCTCCAACTCTTACAAAATCCAAGATAGACTATGAAGAAGGCAGACTATGTAGGGTCCTGAATAAACTGACTGTGTGTTGCCCTTGAAAACCCCCTCACCTTGTTTTCATTTAATATTATTATTATTATATAATCAAATAAATTGTGTTTAATTATTATCTATTCTCAATACTCATGTTTTTATTCATGTCTCAAAGTGACTTGATCATTTCTTGATTAAGTAGACTGAGTATGCAGGGTTCTCTCATGTGGACTATAGGTACTTGAAACCCATCCTATGATTTTTGTATTATATTGGACATATAATGAGGTTATAATAATCATATCAAGTTCATTCATAACATATTAAAAATATACACCACTTATGAGGGCTTCTTCAATCCATACCTTTCTTAATTAAGTCTTGACTATGTTTATTGTCTTGGAAGGGCACCTATAGGTGAAACTATATGATTTAGGTCTTATTTGAATTTTTTATGTCCTAATTGAATTTATATATACCATATAATAGTTAATATTTTTCATTTTATTCCTACAGTGAGTTCCATCATCAAGGTTATCTATCCCAATCTTCATGATAATCCTGAAGGTAGCCTATAGGTATATATTTTGTGATGAAAGGGAGACCTATAGGTATTGTTGTGGGGTCATATCCTAAATATTTAATTATATGGATAAAATTTGAACATCATTACGATAATTTTAAAAATTTAATACAACCCATTATGAAGGCATGTCTATACCCTATCACCTTGGAATATAAGGTCACTCAAAGATTCAAATCCTGTAGACGAAAATGAATGATTTTAGTGTTTAAATGGGAAACTTTAAAGCCCCCAACTAGTACCTTACACTAACCATAAACCTTCCATATTTTTAATATATATTATACTATGTGCATAATATAATATATGATCATTAATATTATTCAATTTTTTTGACACCATTATCTTATTATCTCCATATAATGGCTAGGTGCTTTGTTTTGATGTTTTAGGAATTTGATCTCTAAATCTATAGTCATTGATTTTGATTATGGTTCCCACTTATATTTGTCAAATTAACACTTAAAATATGTATTCCATGATATGTGTAACACTAGGAATATAAATAAGGTTCCAACTTGTCCAATATTATTTGTACAAGTACCTTCACATCTCTTCCAGTGCCACCTGTAGGTGGACATTTTCATGTATAGGCAGTAAATGTAGAATTATAGGTAGTGAGAAAGATATAAATTTTTTTTATCAATCCAATTCCTTATAAAAGTTTCCAAATTTACTCTTATCATTTCAAAGTATTTTTAACAACTGTCAAAGATACTATTCTAACATGACATCATCTTGAGATACCTGTAGGTACACTTTGAGTTGCATATAGGTAGTAAACATGAAATGGTCTATGTATTCAAGGAATCTACCTTAATAGTTAATTTATATCCCCTCAATGTATTAAAATGAATCACTATGATGTTTTAAATCTTGATATAATATCTCATACCTCATTTTAATTCCTTCACTTCTAGTAGGCACTTATAGGTGTAGTTCCATAGTGCAGGCCAAGCAATGATGGTTAAGTGATTAGTTGTCATAATATTAATTATTCTAATTAAAAGGTATTAAATTTATTTATTTTGATATTATAATTTATTAAAACTCTCAATACCATAATTATATCCCCATGGACATGTTAAAGACTTTAACCTAGCTCTCTTAGTTGACTATGTATGAAAGTCATGGAGCAAACTAATTACATCTCCCTTGTGACTGCAACTCTATATAATATTAATTTATATAAATAGATTATAATGAAATTAAACCAACATTTTAAACATGAAAACAAATAATTACCATCCTTTTACACCATTACCAAGACATGAAGATGTTGGAAGTGGTGAAACCCTACCTACACTATAGAAAGCTACCTTCTCTTGCAACTTGAGATGATTAGACTATCCAAAAACATTTAAATATGAATAAAATAATTGATAACATGAGGTGAAAATTTACATGTCCTATGGGGTTAATTGTATCATTTGGATTGTACGTAATCATCCAAACAAGATCAAAACCTATAGGGTATGAGAAATAGTGAGCAAAAAAAAATAGTCAACTTGTTGGAGATTATTCATAAAGAAAAGTTGACAAATAATTGAAATATTGTTATGAAAATTAATTCTCTAAGTTTTATATAACCTCATAAAGGAATTTGACCTAAAACTTCTCCAACTAGTCATACCAAACACAAACATATTTACTAATTTTATGTATCTAGAAAAGATATAAAGGAGTAGAATGGTTTTATCTCAAATTTGGTGATTGAATAGTATTTAAACCATGGAAATGGGTTTGAATAAGCTAAATATTCATCTCACAACCTTTTCCCATGTGTCAAACTCTCTCATGGGCTATACAAGTGCCAAACTTTTCCTCTTTCAGCTAATTTCCTAATTTTTAGTTAGATAACCTTGAATTTTCAAATTAAATAACATTATTGATATGAAATATGACCTCTTGGATGTTTGAAGGAAAAATAGGACACTTGGACACCTTGAAAACCATGCCACTTGAATTTATGACCCCTAAATGGCTCCTAGGTGACTCAAAGTGACATATAGACTAATTAGACCATGACCAAGGCTAAAATGGCATTAAATTACACAAAATATAATATAAAATACATTAAGATAAAATATTATACCCATATATAAGTTTTTACTATAGGGGGTTGACCCATTTTGACTTGTGGTCAAAATATTCAACATCTTCAGTGATTTCCCAAGGGCAATATGCTTAATATGCCAAGACTAGCTATCTAGTCTTATCCATTGGGATATGGATTCACTTTCACATATATTTTACACACACTTTGCCTTGAAAAACACATTAAATTTAAGGAAAGACACACAAAACAAGAAAAACTCAAGAGAAACACACATGTGCTTTATGAGCATTTATGGAATACACACAAACTAAACAAATCAACTAAAACATAGACTAACATGAGATGAACACTCCCTCTTGGATAAAATGTGAAGTTTAAAAATTGTCTTGTTTCATGACATAAAGGAATGAATGAGACATATAGCCTTTTGATATTTGAAATTGATGCCTCCATCTTATTCAACTTGTTTTCCAACTTTATTGGCATGATTTTTAATGAAAACTAAGTAGATTTAAGCAAATTTGCTATGTATATGAATTCTTATTACATCTGAATAGTCTCAAACTTCTCACATACTTGTACCTTGATGTGAAAGTTTGAAAACATGATAGTCTTCTCAACCTTGCTTTCCTCCTTGATAGAATATGCTTGATGTTTAGCAACACCAAGCTTTTCTTCACCATGTTCCTACATTCCTAAATGTAGTTTTACCTCAGATGGAAATCATTATTGTATTTTGGGTACAATAATATCTTCCTTGACCTCATTGTCCATGTATATAACTTTTTATACATTAGCATTATCGAAAGGCTTCATTACAATAGGTTCTTTAATAGCAGAATGACCTTCATATTTATGTTTGACCAACTTATCAAATTCATTTCATATGGAATTAAAGTTCTTCCATAAATATTCTTCCTCATGAATTCCATAGTTAAGAGCTATTTCTTCTACCTTGGACTTGTGAGACTCTTTTAGGACTATAGCTTCTTGAGGAGTGAATCGGTCTTCTTTCTTAATAGTACCTTCCTCTTCATAATTGATATCATCATCACAAATATTATTAGTATATATAATGTCTTCTCTGAGTACTTCCCTCTTCAATCCTTTGTCACATTCCTCATAGGCAATTGTAATAGGATCATCAATATGTTTATTTTCATCTAGGAAGACATAATTACACTCTTGTTCAGTAAATGGAGTCCCTATTATAATCTCTAACTCATAATCACTCATGGAATCCTATTGGTCAGTCATGGCTTGGATTTGATCCTCTTTAATTGATTCTCTCAATATGGGCTCTTCCTCAATAAAGGGTGAGGTAGAAGGTTGATATATAAGATCATGTGAAGGAGCTAGAATATGAGGTGTAGTGGAAGGTTGATGAATTGGAGATGGGGTGTGAGATGGAGGAGAGGAATTTTGAGTGCATTTAGGGATGAGTAATTCAATATTAATCTCATCGGTAAGTGACTTCTTGGGCTGATTAGAAGGAGGGACACCTACATAAGTAGGAGTTGCATATTGCCAATAGATTTCTTGGAATCCTTCAACAACAGCATGTTCATTTTTTTATCTCTTTGTCTTCCCACATACTTAGCATATCTATTGAGATTTGAAGACACTTATTTTACAAGTCCATTTTTCCTTTTATATCCCATTGTATTTAATCTTCAATCACCTCCCATGCACTCATCCATCTTTGAAGAAAACTTCTTAACCATTCTATGAAATGTTTAGGAAGTAATTCAAATTCCTCATCCCATGTTCCCATATTGTTTTCACTACCTAAAAGCTATGGTAGGAGTGCCAATAAGGATTGGATATGAGATGGAGCTGATGGAGGAGTAGAGGGGTAGTGATGTGGATCAAGGTTAGCTATATGATGTTGGATTTATGTTTCTAATAATTCATACCTTGTCTTGTAGTATATTTATGTACAATCCATGGAATCATTTTATTTATTATGATAATACTCATATGATTACTCTTGATATTGATAGGCATGATAGTATGAATGATAGGGATCATATTGGGGCTAATAGGGAGGCCTTTCTTGATAGGTTTATTGGTATCCTTCCTTGTAGGGTTGTGTAACAACATAGTGTCCATATAGAGAGGGAGATGAAAGAATATAGGGCTTCCATGGCTCATAGGATTGATATCCATTTTTATAAGATTATTGAGGATAAAAATTTGGTTTATAGCAAGGATGATAGGGAGGATCATGAAAGGGGTATTCACCATAACTATTCATGTCAACCTCATATGTCTAAGGAAACATAATAATAGATCTAAATTTTAAATGAGATATACTTGGGTTTTTTACAACTAGAAGTTATCATTGGGAGTTTACATTAGTGCTAACTTGCTTGCTTCCAAAATTTTATAGAGGAAAGACACACCAACAATCTTTCTACTCTATTAGACCTTGGTCCCACTAGGCATGCCATAACTATTGTCACCAAATCTTGCACTCTATAATATGGTGCTCAAGATTATTCCATGTTTGGTCAACATGGGAACACTTCTAGGTATGTGGGTGTACCTACGGTGGAATTGATCCTCTACATTTAAGGGTTATCTCCCTAAATGTGTTTTAAAATGATCACACCTATGATAAATAATAGTTTATGGGGAAAAGAGTTATAATTTTAATGAAATGAACCTATTCTATGTGGTGATACACCAATATTTTTTCCATGTGACCATCATACTTTCTTTCACTAATAAATCAAGCGTACAAACTAACTTCCAAGTCGTATGGGTTATAACATGAGTATTTCAATGTAGAGGTGTAATGTGTGAAGCAATACAACACAAATGAACCAAAGGGAAGATTAAAAACTCTAAGGGAAGTAATATACCTTAAATAGTCATAAGATAATTGAATATAATCTACATGACCTATTGTAATAGGAACTCTACATAAACATGGAAGGATAAGGGAAGAAAGGATAGATAGTTAACACTTTGCATCACCATACATCACTTGCACACTTAGAAAATTGTTCATAAATTTGAAATAATATTTAAATTAATGTTAAAAGGCAAAATATGGCATCATTATAGTATGGATTCACCATACATGGAGTGGAATTAGATTACAAAGGCCAAAATGGTAGCTACTTATAGCATTTGAGAGAGAAATGGGAAAAGAGAAGTCCAAAGGTCACAAGAACACTTTTCATGTTTTGAGGAGTTACATGTTAAAAATAATGAATTAGGAGACATACCACAAAATTTTTAATAGTACAAATGGCTCTCCAAACTATATAACTCATGAAATGTGGCATGTGAGTTCTCATTCTACACAAGCAAACTATCTTCATCATTTAACTCTATTGGAACATCCAAAAATAACTAGGGACAAATATCATGATTATAATAAGAGGTAGGGGTTATATACATGATATTTCATACATTTTTTATTCCTAATTATCTATATTCTTCTATAATTGAGCCATCATTACTTGTAGTCAAAGAAACTTCCCTTTCAGTTACCCCTCACACTTCTCCTCAAAACTGGCTTCAGTTTTCCATGAAAATAAATACAAGGGAGTGAATGAAAATTTTTAAGACCCTCCATGTACTTATAATTATTAGGTACATCTTAAATAGTCTTCCACTTGAATATTTCACACTTCTCATTATCTTGCTCACTTTGCCAATTTTGACTCGTTGAGATGAAGCTGCTTGTAAGGACACTTAGGATATTTTATAAATCATGAAATTGTCATATTGAAATATATTAATTCATAATCCAACTCCTAAATCTTATTTTCCATCTTGAAAGTCCTTAGAACCTACATAATGCATAAAATAGTCAAATAAATCAATTTTATACCATGTTCATACAAATAAGGAATACCTCAATTAGATGGAAAGGGTATTTGGAGAGTATTATACAAGGTTAAAACAATTTCATTCCCATTATACCCTATCAAGATAGTTTTCCATCCTTGTTTTCTCTATTGGGTCCTTATCTAGGGTTTAGTAGGGTTCTAGGCTCATTTCACTCTTAATATTTATTCATAGAGATGCAACATTGGAGTTCTAAACAAATTATAAAAGAGTGATGTTGAAGACCCCTGTCATCCTCCATAAAATACTTGTATTTCCATGAACAAAATTAGAGAATATATTAACTTTTAAAGTTTCCTTATCGAGCTTGATTCCTCATTTCCTACACGCTTGAATTGGTATTGAGCCAAAGTGAGGTTTCTTATGATCCCCCATGCATTACAAAATCTTTGACACATCTAAAATTAACCTATAAACATGATATAATACATTATAATTCTAATATAATTATATAATTTAAAGTGACTCTTGATGTAGAGCACACACCAAAACTCTCACTTATCCTTGTTTATAAATCCACCTCCTTTGATAATGGTCTTTTGGTTCATTCTTTAAGCACTGGTTCCTAGTTTCACTTGATAGTATTATTCTTTTCAAAGTCTTGATATTTTTTATAAATGTCTCATGAAACCTCTCTTATAGTTAAACAACTCTTCCAACACTTTCCTAGTCTCAACTCATCCTTTTTCACAACTTTGCCTGTTTTTCTCACAGTCCTTGTAGCCCTATTTTTCACCCTTTTCTTCTTATATAGAATTTTATAGTGGTTTAATGAGAATAAAATTATTGATCCAAATACCATTTATCTCAAAATTTATATTAATAAGTTTTAAAAACCAAATTATACCCCTAAGTCATTTTTCTTGCCCTAAATTACTCTTTGGTTAACTCTTATTAGGTCTCTAGGTCATTTTAAGCATTATTTCTAACATAGTCAACTATAAAAGTATAGACACATATTAAATGAATATAAAAAATTAAAATTATTAAATACCCAACTTCCCACAAATTTTCATGGAGAATGACTAGTGTAAACTTTGTATATTCAAGTTATTGTGTTGAAACTCTAGACAGGTTTAAAGAAGACTGTTACCAGCCCAAGAGCAAAAAAATTTAGATATGAACATTGTGGTGAGTTTAAAAGACATAAAATAAGTTTAATAGGTATGTATTTACATTTATAATATTTTATAATCATTTCTTGGTCTCTAATAACTCACTATTATGCATTTATTCCTCAATATACACTAAACTATACAAGGAAATTGGGGTTTTCCAATATGTAACCCTAAAAAAATGGATAAAAACATAATAATATGAAAAAAAAGAGTTTATAAACTTTAAATAACATGTAAATAACTTAAATAAACCCTAAAAATCACTTGAAACATCATATTAAGGATATTTTCTAATAATAGATTATGCATACAGTCATCACACATAAAGTCTACTACAATAAATAGGGAAAATCATAGTATGGATTATGAATCAATTATTTTTTATTACTTAGTAACATTTCCACTCCAAAAAAAGTCAAATATAATTTTCAATAATTATTTTAATAAAAATTCAATTTTTTTTATCTCTTAATGACACAACACAACCTTTACATAAAGAAAAACTTTCCAAATAGGGGTTTATTCATGAATATGTTTGAACACCCAATGATCTAGTCACTATTACTTGTAACATATGATTTTAAGATAAATTATAAACTTATTCAAGACTTTATACAGTGATATTTTAATTCCATTTAATCATCCAATTTGAAAATATAGTCTATAACTTGAACATAATACTCAAATAGGGATCTCAATATAATTTCTAGAATAAAGGTTATATTTCTTGTTTTTCTCAAAGTATTCATTCTAACATACATGAACTAGATTTAATTAAAACTTGAAGGAAAATTATCAATACCATTATTTAATCCATAAACATATGCATTTAGCAACATAAGTAATGACCTAAAAATAAAGGTCTATATTCATTCATTCAATAGGGATTCCAAAACATCCAAATTCCCCTTCATACAAAACTTGTCAATACCTTCATTGCTATATCTTTAATACAAACCAAGAATGATTACAAACCAAAGGTGGCAAACTTTATCTCAAAATAAACTACCATAACTATTTCTTGGACCTTTTCCCTCCTAGAGGTTTCTTGTTAAAGATTGCATTATGTCTTGATTTTACACATTATGACATATCTCCAACCATGACATTGGACTCATGAAAATTTTATAAAAATATTACAATGATAAAACCCTTATAATTGTTTAATACATATTTACACCTTTACTAATGCATAAATTCCTTAGAAGAAAGCTTAAAAAGATTGAAATTTGTAAAAGGATTTTTTGGCAAGAAAGCCAAAATTCAAATTTTATGCACCTCAAGACTATCTAGACTCCACCTTAGGATAACTTAGGACCTCTATAACCTATTAGATACCTAATATACCATCTTAAGACAAAATTTAAATAAATTTTGGGTCCTTATAGGATGCCCCTACATCATACTACCAAGATGGAAAATGTTTACCACAAGTGTTTGTTGATGCACTCGGTGTATTCTCATATTTGACTATAATGAACCTCCTTATATAAAGTATCTTATTCTAATTTCCTTTCATATAGGTGAACATTCTTGGGACCCTCAATTTAGCCTTATTTTTTTCAACTTCTTGGTAAATAGCATATCTACACATAAGACAAAGTTGTTGAGAAAAAAACATCTATTGTTATCTTCTACCTACCTTGAAGGTGTATGCCATTCTTCTACTTCTAAAAACTAATTCACCTTCTCCTTATCTCCATGATCAACCACTACTAAAAGTATCTAATATTATTCTTTAATATATTCCTCTTGTTTTTCCCACTTCATCTCATGTACAACATATGCTTAGTTATTGCTTTCATCATACTTGTATAGGCTCTTGGTTTGTTGTTGTATATCACCACTATGATTGATCTCCTCCTTATCTCATTCCTGCATTTATTTATTCCCATGTTGCTACAAAAATTATTTTACTTATTTTTTTACCTCTACCTTATTCTTATCCATCACTTGTTTCAAACTTTTCTCTTTCACTCTTTTTTGTACTATGTAACTTGTTTCTTTTCCTTCAATATTCATTCCTTGGAAAGATATTTATTGAATGGGAAATGTTTCAGATTATTGAACTTGAACATCTATCTTCTTCTTCAATTTAAAATCTTGTGTAATGGCTTCATACTCCTTACCTACATTTATATCACAAAATAACATATTAAAAACAAAATCTTGATTCTTCATGGATCTCTCTTGGGTTTCCTCCTTGTATAATTTAATGTCTAACCTCTTATCTTTCTTAGTGTCAATCCCAAGCCACTTCTTATCTATATTAGCTAAAAATTATATTACTAGACTACTGTAATCTTTCTCATAGGCTTGGATACCTTACTTGTTTTGATTTTTTTCTTTCATGAGTACTCTCATAGGTTTTATATCTTTTTATTTTTGAAAACTACCTATTGTCACCTTGAATTCTAGTTCATCCTCTCTCATGTATATCTCTATGGAATCAAAATTCTTGATTCTCACCATCTCAAGACAACTTACATTTTCTTCTCTCTTTAGTGCCTTGAGAAAACCCAAACTTTCCATGGATTTGCTCTAATACTGCTTTGTTTCCATCAGCATTATCCTCTCATCTCTTCTTCCCTCTTCACCCTTTAATGGGACAAGTATGTTTACTCTCCATGTTGTTTTATGTTGTATGTATTATCTTGGACATCATGAATAGCTTTCATATCAAATTTTCATGGTATTCCTAATAGAAAATGATAAATGTCTATGGGCATAATATCACATAATACTTTATCTCTATATCCTCCTACATGGAATTCAACCCAACTTTGCTCACTTACCAGGATTTGATGTCCCTTTTGAACTCATGAAACCTTGTATGTTTTTGGATGTGTCATCCTCTTCAATCCCAACTTCTTTACCATCTCTAAATACACAATATTAATAGTGTTTCCTCCATAAATCACGGAATTACAAACCTTACCTTTTACTTTTCACCTAATTTTGAATAGACTTATTCTTTGGGATGGTTCTTTGACTTTCTTTCTCTATTGTAATAAGATTCTCCTCATGAGTAAAGACTCATTTATTTCTTTTCTTCTTCCCTTATTCACTTCTCTTTTACTCTATTGATGTATATTATTGCCAATATTCAATAGACATTTTGTTATTCTATGTATCTCTCTATGGCATTGTCAAAATTATCCTTGAAATCTTTGTCTTAGTCTACTTATGATGGAACCTTATTCTCTTATTAATTAACCACCTAAAAATTATCTAACTACCCATCCATGGTTTGGTACTCCCATGCCTCCTTGAATTGCTACTACATGTATTTGTGGTATTTCTTAAACCACCTCTCATTTTCTCTCTCATTTATTCTTATCTTCAAAGGTACTACTTGACCTTACTTCCAGCTATTTAATTATTCTCTCTCTATTACTTCTATTTATACACACACTCTCTCTCTATGAGAGCATCCTCAATATCCTCCATCCTCATGATCAATGGTGATATCAATTATGTCACTTGGTCTACCATATTTTTGACCCAATCTTTATCTCTATTAACTCTCTCTATGGAACTCTGTTCTTGGTTCCTTATCCTTAAATTAAATTCAAAACACACGATGTTAATCTTGTTAAAAATCCTATAGGAACCCTCCATTATCTTATACCAAAATCATGTAGATAATACACCAAAACACTCACTTATCCTTGTTTATAAATCCACATCCTTTGACAATGGTCTCGTGGTTCATCATTTGCGTACTAGTTCCTAGGTTCACCTAATAGTTTTATGGTTTATAAATTCTTGATCTTATTAATAAATGTCTCATTAATTCTCTCATCTCACTCAACAACTCTTCCAACACTTTACTAGTCTCAACTCACCCTTTTTCACAACTCTACCTACTCTGCTCATAGTCCTTGTAGCCTTATTTTCACCCTTTTCTAATTATATAAAATTGTAAGATGGTTTACTAAGAATCCAATTATAGATCCAAATACCCTTAATAACTAACTATTTATTCACAAGGTTTACAGACCAAATTCTTCCCCTAAGCCACTTTTCTTGGCCTAAATTACTCTTTGGTAACCTTTTATTAGGTCTATTAAGTCATTTTAAACACTATTTATAATACAATCAATTTAATAATAAGGACACATACTCAATGACTCTATAAAACCAAAAATATATTAACATAATTAAATAACTAACTTCCCACCAAGTTTCATGGGTAATGGTTGGTGGAAACTTTGTATATTCAAGCTATTATGTTGAAACCCTAGACAAGGTTAAGGAAGACTGTTACCAACTTGAGAGCAAACAAACTTCAAATGTGAACATTGTGATGATTTTAAAAGACCCAAGATAATTTTAATAGTTTTTTATTGACCTTTATCACCTTTTATAATCATTTTTTGGTCTCTAAAAAAATAATGTTATGCCTTTTCTCCTCAATATACACTGAACTATACAAGGAAATTGGGGTTTACCAATATGTAACCCTATAGAGATGGAGAAAAATAATATAATATCCAAAATTAGAGTTTATAAACATTTAATAACATGTAAATAACTTAACTCAACCCTTAAAACCACTTGAAACATCGTATTAAGGATCTTTTATGACAATAGATTACACATACAATCCTCACACACAAGGTTTGCTATAAGAAATAGAGCATACCACAATATGGATTATGAATCAATGATTCTTTATTATTCAGGAACCTTTCCACTCCAAAAAATCCAAATATACTTTCCAATACTTATTTTAATACAAATTCAATATCTTTTACCTCTCAATGACACAATACAGTCTACACATAAAGAATAACTTTCCAAATAGGGGTTTATTCATGAATATGTTTGAACACCCAATGATCTAGTCACTATTCCTTGTAACACATGATTTAAAGATACATTATACACTCCTTAAATAATGTATAGAGAAAATTTTAAATTCCATTTAATCATATAACTTGAAAATATAGTCTACAACCTAAACATAATACTCAAATAGGGATCTCAATATAATTTATAGAACAAAGGTTATATTTCTTATTTTTATAAAAGTATTATTTATAAAATACATGCACTATCCTTAATTAAAAATTGAATAAAAATTATCAATCTCATTATTTCATCCATAAACATATATAGTCAACAACATAAGCAATGTCCTCAAAATAGAGGTCTGTATTCATTCATTCAACAGGGATTACAAAACATCCAAATTCCCATTCATACAAAAATTATAAGTACCTTAATTACTATATATAAAAGACAATAAAATAATTATTAAAAACCAAAGGTGATAATATTTATCTCAAAATCAACTACCATAACTATTTCTTGGACTTTTTCCCTCCTAGAGGTTTCTTGCTAAAGATTCCATTATGTCTTGATTTTACATAATATGACACATTTATAACCATGACATTCGACTCATTAAAATTTTATAAAAATTTTACAATTAAAAAACCATTATAATTTTTTTAAACATCTTTCCACCTTTACTGATGCATAAAATTCGTTAGAAAAAAGCTTAACAAGATTGAAATTTGCAAAATGAGTTTTTGGTGAGAAAGCCAAAATTCAAATTTTATACACCTTAAGACTATCTAGACACCACATTAGGATAAATTAGGACCTATAAAACCTATTTTAAACATAAAATACAATATCAATAAAAAATAAACAAATTTTGGGTCTTTATAGGATGCCCTTGCATCAACTCTCCATTTATCTTTAGGCCTAAACCATGCTTGACAAGCTTGTCTACATACTTAGAACTCGAGACCTTATTATTGAGGTTACTAATTATATGAAATGTTAATAATGTTTTCCTATGTGTATTTAAACTTTATTAACCTCCTTGGAAGGTTCAACCAGCCCCTATCTCACCTTATCATTCCCATCCTCAAAAACTGTAGAGTTTGTGCACAAAGGGAGTGCCCTCTATCTAAGATAAAATAGAGGGTAATTTTCCTATTTTATTTTAAAAATTAATGTTGGAATATATTATCAAATTTTATGTGACGTTATACAAAAAATTTATCCTTTTATCATATTATTTGGCCCTCCAACTCTTACAAAATACAAGACAGACTATGAGGAAGGCAAATGGTGTGTAGGGTCCTAAATAAATTGACTATGTGTTACCCTTGAAAACCCCCCTCACATTATTTTTATGTCATAATAATTATGAAATATTCACATAACTTGTGTTTAATTATTATCTATGGCTAATACTCATGTTTTCATTATTGTCTCAAAGTGACTTGATCATTTCTTGATTAGGCAAACTAAATATGTAGGGTTCTCTCATGTGGAATATAGGTACTTGAACCCCATATTATGCCTTATGGATAGTTATAGACATATCATGAGGTTAAGATAATTATATTAATTTCATTAATAATATATTTAAACTCTCCACTACTTATGAGGGCTTCTTCAATGCATACCTTGCTCAATTCAGTCTTGACTATGTTTCTTGTCTTGGAGGGGCACCTATAGGTGAAACTATATGATTTAGGCCTTTTTTGAATGTTTTATGTCCTCAATGAATTTATCTACACCATAATAGAGATAAAATTATTCATTTTATGCTTGGAGTGAGGTTTGTCATCAAGGTTATCTATCCCAATCTTCATGATAACCCTATAGCCAGCTTATAGGTATACATTTTTTGATGAAAGGGAGACCTGTAGGTAGTGTTGTGGGGTTATAAATTACATATTTAATAATATGGATAACCTTTGAAAATAATTAGGCTCATTTTCAACATTTAATATAACCTATCTTTAAGGCATGTCTATACCCTATCACCTTAGAATATAAAGTCACTGAAATATTCAAATCTTATAGATGAAAATGAAGGATTTCAGTGTTCAAATAGGCAAATTTGAAGCCCCTAACTACCACCTTCCAATGAAAATACACATACCATATTTTGTATATCTCTTATCCTATGTGGAGGATATAATATATAATCATTAATATAATTCAAATTTCTAGACCATATTGTCTTATGATCTCAATATATTGTCTACATGTTATGTTTTGTTATTTTAGGGATTTGATCTCTAAATCTATAGTCATTGATTTTGATCATGGTTCCCACTTATATTTGTCAACCTCACACTTGAAATAGGTATTACATCATATATATAACACTAGGAATCCAAATAAGGTTCCAATTTTTCCAATCTTATCCATACAAGTACCTTCACATCTCTACTAGTGCCACCTATAGGTGGGCATTTTCATGTACAGGTAGTAAATGTAGAATTTTAGGTAGTGAGCAAGATATACATGTTTTTAATCAATATTATGCCTTATTAAAGTTTCCAAATGTACTTTTAGCATTCCAAATTATTTATAATAATTGTTAAGGCTCCCATTAAAACATGACATCATCTTGAGATACCTATAGGTACACTTTGAGTTGCATATAGGTAGTAAGCATGAAATGGTCCATGTATTCAAGAAATATTCCTTCATAGTCAATTGATATCCTCTAAATGTATTAAAATGAATCGTTATTATGTTTTAAATATTGATACAAAATCTCACACCTCATTTTAACACTTTAACTTCTTACAGGCACTTGTAGGTACATTTCTATAGTGTAAGCCAAACAATGGTGGTTGAGTAATTATTTGTCACAATCTTCATTATTATAATTAAAAGGTATTAATTTGATTTATTATTCTATTATAATGTATTCAACCTCTAAATACCATAAGTATGACCCCATGAATGTGTTAAATACCTTAACCCAACTCTCTTAATTGACTGTGCATGATAGTCATGGAACAAACTGACTACATCTCACTTATGAGTACAACTCTATGGAAGATTTATTTGAAGGATTAGATTATAATGAAATGGAACCAAATTTTTAAACATGAAAAAAACCATCACCATCCTCTGACACCATCATCAAGACATGAAGACATTGGAAGTGTTGGAAACCTAACTACAACATAGAAAGGTACATTCTCTTACAAATCGAGATGCTTGGTTTATCCAAACAAATCAAAACATGAAACCAAGAATAGGGAACATGAGGTGAAAAAATCAATGTCCTTTGGTGTTAATTCTAGAATTTAGATTGTACAAAATCATCCAAATAGGAGTAAAACTATATGGTATGGGAAAAGTGAGCTAAAAAATGTAGTCAAGTTGTTAGAGATGATTCATAAAGCATAGTTGACCAATCCTTTAACCATTTTTTTTAAAATTAATATCTATAATTGTGATATCACCTCCCAAATATTTTTGACTTTAAACTTATCCAACTGGTCATACTAAACACAAGCTTATTGACTAGTTTTGTGTGTCCAGAAAAGAGATGAAGGAATAGAATGGTTTTATCTCAAATTTGTCACTTATGGAGTATTTAAAGAGTTTAAATGGGTCTAAGGAAGTTTATGAGTCATATCACAACATTATCCTATGTGTCACACTCTCTCATGGCTCATACAAGTGCCAAACTCTTCCTTTTTCAATTGATTTCCTAATTTGTAATTAGATAACCTATAAGTTTCAAATAAAATGACATTATAAACAATTAATCTGACCTATTTTAGGTTTTAAGGAAAAATAGGACACTTAGGCACCATAAAAACCATGCCAGTTGCATTTATGACCCCTAAATGGCTCCTAAGTGACTCAAAATGACATAAACTAATTAGACCATGACCAAGGATAAAATGACATTAAATTACATAAAATATGATATAACACACACTATTATAAAATATTATATCCCTATATAATTTTTTACTATAGTGGGGTTGACCATTTTGATACATGGGCCAAATGGTCAGTATGTACCACATAAACAATTCATTCATATTTAGAACATACACACTTATGAAATAGGTGAGTCAAGTATAATGTCTCATCCATCTCCAAATATAAATAATTTACAACATATTGAGGTGCACACATATTCACATCAAGATCAATAACCATTACTAGAGTAACCATTAAAACCACAAGAACCTCCTTCATTTGAGCTTCCTTTATTGGTTAATACTAAACAGAATGATGTGAATGTTTCCAATTACTATTATAGTGATGATGATAACACTAATTATATTATAGATGAAAAATTCCATGTACTAAAATTCGATACACTTAATCACCTTTTGCATAACTTATTTAAACCCATAGGTCCTATTACGTCTAGGATCAATCCACTTGTAGAAGGAACAATACTACATTTAGATAAGAGGAGCACAACCATATCATATGAGCATGTAAATATTTGTTATTCAATCCAATCCTTTTTCTTAAAAAATTTATTCAACCTTATAAATTTTAAATGCAAGTATACCATGTGAACAATGTGAATTCTTCACCAAAATCTTCAAAAACTATCAAAAGGAAAAATCATTCATATCTTTTAAATGATAACTATATTTCAAAGAGATAAAATCATGAAGAGTTGAATATTAATGATAATATTTATGTGGTATGTTTATTCCATCTTCAATTTGATACAAATAGGTAAGATACAATTTTTGGAATGAAATTCATCAAATAAGTGGGACATATTACGGATGAACTCGTATACTCTCCATTGATGATATACTCCCATGGATACATTCAATTACCTATTACATGTTGTACATGTGTGGTGACCAAAACTATACGGATACCAAACCATGACCTTATTGGTAATAAATCAAAAATTAATTTAGAATAATTTCATAGAATCATAATAGCAAGAGATATGAACAAAGATACATGAAAAACATAAATTAAAACACACAATAAGAAGATAGGATTTAACGTGGTTCACTCATGTGGGATATATCCACCAAAAAACACTTTATCATATCTTATTACAAGCCAAAAAGAGTATAATCCACTCTTAGATCAGTCTTCACATAATTACAATGCACAAATATTATTTGGATCTATCCTCAATAAACTCTGTTGAATTCACACCTGAATTCACACAATTTGTTCACCTTATCAAACTCAATTCTATAGATGTATCACCTATTATATTTACATATATAATACATAAATAGGCAACTAAAATAGTGGTTTTAAAAAATAATGGGTACCAAAACCATGGGCTAAGTAAACCCATAATGGTTTCCCATTAATCATGGGTGATGACACCATACATATACAATTATAGTTAAATCATGTATCTATACTCCTATAAAAAGGGGGTCCATAAAACATTAAATTTTATATTAAATTTTAATGTACAATATTTTATATACATTTCAATGTGGAAATAGGATCTATAACATAACAAACCCCCATTTGAAATTATATCCTAGACATGATTGGCTAGTCATATGGTAAGCCAAGTTGGATACTAAAAATATGTGTGTTACCTTTATAGATATGTACATACATATTTTTATACCACATGATGGATATGATTTTATACCCACATCATTTGATCTATGTAAGGCATTGGATAAATATATTGAATAAAATGTAATTCATAATTATAAGTATGATATGAAAAATCTGAAAAATGGTCCTATATCTTTCAATGATGAGGACTTACTTGATTAAAACTCTTAAAAATACAAAAAAATTCAAAAAAAAAAATCAATGCCTACATGTTCTATTGTCCCCTTTGCATCTATGTGTTTATTTTGTGCTGAGGATTTGCATATCATTTACTCCTATGTACACATATAGAACCATAGATAATTACATGATACACTTACGGATGTTAGGATTTACTTCTACTCATGTTAATAGGATGTTTTTGGGATCCATATTTTATGATCTTGATACACATTGGTTATATGATTTTATGATCACTTTACACTATCATGTTTGAGATTACATATGTACTTACATGTGCCTATTATCCATGAGTATACATTACACATAGTACTTGATATGATATGTAATTGAATTTTTTTAATACATGTAAAACATGGGCCACTATGACACATTTATGCTAGTTGCTTATGATTTTACTTTACACACTTCCTTGAGTGTTTTGCCTTGTTATTGTCTTTATTTTTTTAGCATTTAAATATACTCCACTTGATATGGCCCCTATATATATGTTTTTTTTTCATGGATATGTCATTTATTTTTATTTTTATATTTGAATATTTCATTCCTTGCTTTTGTGGACATTTAACTAAGTCAATTGCATTAGATTTTATGATATTTGAACATGCTCCTTGTTTGCAATTTCCTTTGACCATTTTATATTGAATTAGTTTTGAGTACACTTGTGTGTGTGCCTATTTTATTATTTAAATTATACTATTATTATTTAGATATTACCATGACATTTATCATGTATCTTAGGCCTACATGTTATCATAGTGGTTCTATGTACTTTAATGATACATTTACCTATACATATTACTTATATATACTACATGGTTACATTGGAAAATTTATAGTTGCCTTACCCTTTTGAGGTGAGGTAACTTCCTGGTACTATTTTTCACTTACCTCAAATGGAAGAATATTAGTGGTATAAATCTTAGGAATCATGTTCTCCATGCTTTTCATAGTTCTAAAAAATCAGTCGGGACATGTCATATGGACATGACTTCTGTACATTCATAGTTTCTACATTATAGTGGGGGCATGCTTTGGAAACATGTTATCCACATTTAATCAATTTTTAGTACTTATATAATTTATTATATTTAGAGGGGAATATCATATGGACATGATTCCATGCATTATCAATTTTTAGATTCAGTGGGGGCATGTTTTGGAAGTATGTTCTCTACATTCATTTAATATGGTACTTATAATTCATAGATTTAGTGGGGGAATGCTTTGAAAACATGTTTACCACACCTAATTAGTATATAACATATCTTTTTTACATTGGGTGAGTGTTTTGGAAACATGTCCTCAATATTGGTACTTATATTAGTTTAAAATTTATCCATATAAAGTGGGGTAATTCTTTGGAAGCATGTCTTCCACACTTACATAATTATTTTAATTAGACAAAACACATAGTTATATGATTCTAATATACATTTGTGGTAGAATTATATACATTTTACCATTGTTATACATAGTTTCAACATGAGACATATCTAAGGTGCATATATTATGAAACATATGCCTAATATTATAAAATCTAAATCAATCTCAAATTCTCAAACTATTGTATGTACTATTACCTTGCATAATTTTACAAAATTTAGAAAGCCAATCTACTACACAAGTTGGTTCACATTTTGGTATTTCTGGCATGATTAAATCACTCAATATTTCCAATTTTTTAGTTAGGAATTGATCATATAAAATCCTTAGGTTATAAGTATCATTGGGTTTCACAGTTGAGCTAATCTCAACTTCCAAGTGGTAACTCACTTTTATTCCAATTTTGGGAGCATGGGCCTTCCAACCTCTTTCTATCTATATCTTATTTGAGACATGAACTTTAAATATTTATTTTTATTTATCCTAGTATTAGTTTTATATCCTTACAATGATCCATCTTTTGTAAAAAGAACTTACCAATAGGTAAGGTGGTTACATCGACACACAAGTGTACTCCTACACCTTAATCTTTCATTTTTTATTTATTTTATGTATTTTTGACCTAGATTATATGCACTAACTACACATAGTAACATGCACTTGGTTATAGGTTAGTCATAAGTAAAACATTCAAATTTAACTCCAATAAAACACTCAAATTCAACTAAACCAAAGAGAAGGTGTGAATAGACACCCTAGTACTTATTCATTTCCTTTAAAGTAGAATTTAATTAATAGATTAAAAGTGGGGGAATATAGAATATATATTTTTAATATGTATCACCTTGGTATTTTAGACTTGGTAAACTCAAACCTTGGTTATTCCTCATAGTTATACATATGCCTTAGTTCTTCAAGCCTCACATCTCCTTTATCTTGTGCCCCTTGGCCTATCGCTTAGTTTGAATAGCCTTATATGGATGACACAAACATCCCATCTTGATAATAATGCTTAAAATGTACTTATCTTATACCTCTACAAGATATGGACATATGCCTACTCTCTTTCTCTCTAGACGCTAACATTTGAGGTAGATAATAACATTGATGTTACTATAATACTTTGATGTAGGTGTCAAGTACCCTAAAGTCATCCAATTTCAAATGAAACATATCAAAATTGGAAAAATAAGCTCTTCAATACAAGTTATCTCTAGATATGATTGGTATAAATACAATAGCAACCCTCAATCATTCCTCACCGAGCAATAAAAAAAAAGAGAACTCAAGTTACCAAAAGCTTTTCCCTTCTATCATATTCTGATATTAGTCAAAAGAATATCCTAACTATAGGTATGAGTACTAAAAGAGAAATCACAACATCTTTTTTTCCAAGTTACAATCTAGGTTATTATTGTACTTACTTTATTCAAATTTCATGATTCACACACAAGCCAACATGTATGGGATAAGTACATGAGTCTAAAGTTCTATTCTAGATTATTTTCTATGTAGGTAACACCCTTTGATAGTGAGATCATTGTGGCTCAGCTCGACACCATCTACCCATTAACTAATTTTTCCCCAAGGTCAAATTAAAGATGTAAATCTAGGGTTTTACCATTTCACCAAGAGTAATAGTCCATGAACTAGATGTGAATGCACCAGAGTGAAGGTAAGGCCAAACATAAAAGTCTCTATGTGGCTGCATCATGTTTGAGCATATATTTCATATAGTACACTAGCATCTAACTCAGATACTAGTGTTTACATAACCATCCCAAAATGATTCAACTATCTAGAGAGCTAGACACACCAGATCTAGAATCTGATGACTAATCTAGAACTATCCATGAATAAAGAATACATAGAGGGGAGGTTATTCTTGTGTTAGTTTAATAGAACAAATAAAAATAACACATTAAAATCTTAACACCTCTATCCTAGAAACTAGGGAAAGCATAGGTAACAAGAATGCATATGAAAACACAATTAAAACATAAAATAAATCACTCTTTTACTTCCTTGGAGTTCCAAATGGCTTATTTAAGTGGTTTTCTTGGATTTTGCATCAAAATATCTTTGACAATGAAGCTTTCTTTTCTACTTCTCTCCTTGGCACCTGGGATTTAAGAATTTGGCATAGTAACACTAATTTTAAGGAATTTAGTCATTATAACACTAATCTTATCAAAGATTTGAAGACATTTCAGCATAATAACTTTACACCAAAAAGAACTTAAACATAAATTCATATGGCTTTGTATTTATAGCCTCAAAAGTTAACTCTCACCCAAGGCAAGTTAAGGTTGAGTTTAAATATGGAATGAGTTAAAACTAACCATAGGTGAGTTGAAACTAACTCCAATTGAGATAAAATTTGTCATGTAATTATGATGTTTAATTACTAGGCATGGCTCTTAAATTAGATATTGTGGGATATTTTGGAAGGGATTGATAACTCATTAAGGCAATGATGGAAAGGCTTGACATGTTGATTTTTATAATTTACATTTTTAGATATTCATTAATTGTAAATGAATAATTAAACTAAGAATTTAATATTTTTAAATTATATTATTTATTGTGTTTAGAATTTTATCTCTTTCAAGATTTGATCAAGTTTCCCACTTAATATGTCTATAGGCTAGAATGATAATTGTTAGGTCACAAGGTGATTAGGGATGAATATATGAGAGGTTATTATTGCATTCAAGATAATATTAAAAATAAAGATGCCTCAACATGATTATAATCATTGATGAATGATGTGTATCCAAAATGGGGAAGCTTAGTGATTCTTAGGATTAATTTTCAATGTTTGGTAGAAATCAGTTTGAAGTCTGGTCGAAAGCTAGTTGTGGCTAGAATTATATGTTTATAGTTTTCCCCTATTTGGAAAGGCAATGTAGTCTATAGGCATAGTAACATCTTCTCAAATAATGAAATGTTTTTTTATTACTAATGCCCTAATAGGTGATTGATGAGTTATGTATGCCCCCTCGAGGGAGCAGTTAGCAAATAAGTTT
Organism: Torreya grandis; assembly: GCA_037957365.1. Taxonomy (NCBI): domain Eukaryota; kingdom Viridiplantae; phylum Streptophyta; class Pinopsida; order Cupressales; family Taxaceae; genus Torreya; species Torreya grandis. The sequence goes on from JARHVA010002781.1 coordinate 1,579,070, forward strand.
GATGACTAATCCATTAAAATAATTAAAATGATAGGACAAATAAAGGTAAATAGGGTGAAAAATAATGGTTTTCCCAAATGCAGATATAAATAATGGTACAGTGAGATGACCCAATTGGGTAGATAAAAAGGATCATTTGACCAAAGGTAGTTATAATCATTAAAGGGAAAATAATGATTTATCCACATATGGTTATAATCATTGGTAAGATGAAAACATGCCCTAGATGGGAAAATAGAGCTAATGATTTGCTGAAAGGTGGTTATAATCATCAACATGGTAGTGTGGATCAAAACATAGAGATTTTCCCAAAGGTAGTTTTAATCATTGATATTATGATGGGAGTAATATGGCAAATTAGAAAAGGGGGTTTACATATTGAACCTATATTAACATGGTAGGAAGAAGCTGGTATAGAGGATAAAAATGAATTTGGGAAACTTGTTACTATGGATATGCACATCCTAACTAACAAGTATTAAAATTATTTAGGGATTTAATTAATCTATATATGGGGAATGATTTGGATTGATCAATAATTTTTTAGGTGCCAAGGAGAAGTACCATGACTGCATTGCTAATAATATTTCCCAAGTTGATTTTTATTATAGCACATGATGATATGAACCTTGATATGATTGACCATGATAATGTATCCAAAATATGCATAATTACTGACATGTAATCGAATAAACAATTGAAAACAATAAACCAATGATAAAAACCATGATGACAATGTTATTATATGAATATTGATGGACTTAAGTATTATGCACAAGGAATCACCTAATGAATGTATTTTTTCTAAGGCAAGGCCCAAAAATGAAATCAAACAAACAAGTAAAGAAGTAAAAAAAAATAGAAAGACAAAACACTAATAATGAAGTGAACAAAAAAACCAAAAGAACATGAAACAAACACAAACAATGGTTAATCACAATGTTATCACAAATTGAAAAAAAACATAAGATGATAAACATTACCCCTAGGTTATAAGAGACAGAGAAACAAACAAACAAAATGGGGGAATAGATGTAAAAGAAGGGGTAGTTGAGTTATCTCTAGATGTATTTGGCAAGTGGATGTTTCTTACATAGTTCTATGCATTCAAATTCTAACATGAACTTCAGGCCAAATGTAGTTCTCCAAGGAAATGGGATAGAATAATAATTATGATCAAAAAAATATGATTAATGTTGTAGAGGAAGTATGGGAGTGGTCTCATAAAATGGCAAGTGCATGAAATAGAGAGTACTCGTAAAAAAAATAAGAGTGTAATATGAATCCTAGTAGTCTTTAATGTATCAAATGAAAGAGTTATCAAAACTCTTCATGCTAATATCTCTCCAAGATATCGTTACTACATTTGTTGATGCTTCAACATAAACACAAAGATCTAACTCTGAAAAAATGATTATTATTTATAATAACATATGAAAAATATATGCAAAACATCATAAATCATGTATATTACAATGTAAATCCTTTACTTAAATAGGCAATAAAAAATAAGATACAAGCTAAAATACCCAATGTAGGACTAAATCCCCACAAGGAAAAACTAGGTAAAGACTAATGACTTGGCTAGAACCTAGAAAACATGAGTAATAAGATACTCTAACACCCCTCTCAAGTGAAGTTTAGGGCTAATAATAAAAGATGCAGTGTGAAACCATGTGTCCCTATAGACACTAATCCATATTTACAGAGTATATGGATGTCAATTTATTATAACCACCAAGTTAAAGTAGGAATGGTAATAAATACAAGGATCACCAAAAACACTATGCTCCAAAAAACTAGGTTTAATGATGAACCCAAAGAAGCATTGCTTGAACACCCTCCAACATGATGGTGAGAAGTGAGCACAAATACTAGTGGGGCTACTACATTGGTGTGATTATAAGAATCACAAAGAAGGCTATGAAGTCAAGTAAAAATCCTCATATGGATTTCCATAAACAAAGTTCCTAAATAAGATACCCATATACAAAAGATGAATCTATAAAACACTAAAAAAAATGTAGCATATACATTTAGCTCTCATAAAGTGGAGAAAAAGAGAAAACCCATAGTAACAACTCCCTCCCAAAAGAGAGAAAAGAAGAAGAAAGAACTAAATAAAATCCCCATAAATATGATGCTAAAGAAGTTTACACTCCAATTACTTATAAGTCACAAAATAAATCAATCTACACAAGCGGTCTAAATCCACTACTTGATCAGAAAAATAACTAACACTAGGCTTCACCAAAATAGCTTCAATCAAGAAGACTATTAGTGGTGACAAAATTACAAAAGAGTACTGCGTGTGTAAGGAATGCTCAACACTATGAACCAAAATGTACATCATACCCTCCCCCATATTATTTATTGGGTAGAGTAGAGAAAAAAGGTTTGCATGAGTGGTCCAAATCCACTACTCGAATATTGATCAAGCTGACGCTGTATACACTAGAATAAATACATATCATACTAAAAGAGACTCAAACTATCAAAAAATGGTGTCTAAAATACAAATAAAATCTCTCAAAGATGATTCCCCATGGTGGTGATGGAAGGGACAAGCAACTGAAGAAATGAAAAGGTGCCCAAAATAGAGCACACAAATGCATGAATCTAAACAAGGTTGAATAAACAAATGCCCCATGGAACTTTATAAATTGGTGCAAGTATAATATTACCCATACACATAAAAATTACTAGATGGAAACAAGAAAGGCACTAGGATTCACTAGAATATCTCTAAATGGGGAGATTGTCACCATGTTGAATAAGCCATCAATAGATGTGCTCCAAAAATAAGGGAGAAAAAAAGTGTCTCTTTATAGAAGAAGGTGAGCCATTAAGGAAGTGACCTCAAGGAGACATGACACAAACACAAATGTATCAAAGTAATAATGCATGCCATGGGTTGATGGAAGAGTGTGGAAAATGGTGAAAAGAGCCATCATACAAACACACCAAAAAAGAAGTGAGTAGCTAAAAATAACAACCTGCAATGCACATGTAAAAAGTACATCAAACTCAACCAAAAATGCATTTGAGATAGTGCATACAGAAAGTAAAATACAATGACCATAGTATAAGAAATGCCCTAGTAGTGACAATGCACACTCAAGAATAAGACAATCAAAAATGTGCCCATGAGAGCAACAAATAATTATAATGAAATCCAAAAGAAGTAAGAAGGAAGTTTGTTTTGCCTATGAGGGGGTCAGATCTCCTGCTATACTAGACCTCACACTATATCTCTGACAAACTAAAGAGATAAGGTACATGCAAAATAAATAATATTCCCTCAAAAAATGCTCCCAACATATCAAATGCATCACCACTAAAATGTCATCACATGACAAAAATTCATAAGGAAACACAACAAATGTGAAGAGACCCCCCCCCCACAAAATGTGGAACTTTATATTTTATTTCAATTTACAATGCAAATAAGACCAATTCATGGGAAATTAAAACATATAAACTTTTGAAAAACATGGTGCTCAATATTAATCTTCCAATCAAAACTTATTAAATATTCAATTTCTTCTAAATTAAGCCTATTTAATTAAAATTTGTAGTAAAATTTAAAAAAAACACTATAGCTAAGGTGGACCTATACTTCCAACCACTCATTGAAACCAACATGAAGTATATAATTCAATGGTTGTGTTTGTGAGAGTAAATTAGCCTCCTACCAACCTGAGCCTCACCCTTTATCTTCAATAGGTGAGAAAACAAGGTAAAGTCAAGTCAATGGAATAATATACTTGAAAATATATTGTTTTTATAAAATAAAAATAAAAAATAATTTCATACCCCACTCATAATAAGGACACAAATCATTGGCCCAACTATTATCCCCCACTTATAGCAATAAACCCCTAAAAAAGGCACCATGTAAAAGTGATGTCTCCCACCAAAAAATAACTAATACCCCACTCATAACAAATCCTACCACCAAATATTGACCCCCAATGTAAAAATAATAATTCTACCATGTAATAATACACATGCTAATTTCAAAAAAAAACATGAATTAGTCAAAACCACATAGTTTGCATGGATAGTAAGAGAGTGAATTGACCATGATGAGTGGGTTGGTGGTGGAGACTACCATGAGAGGGAGGAAGATAGTAGATGCCTCCATTTATTAGCTATTGACCAGATGGATGGTAGGCCATGTGAATATTGTGGGATGATTAATAGGTGGATGATGAGTAATTATGTAGGCACCATGAAGAATGGAGGATTCCTGGATGATGCATGGGTCATGAGGCTACCAAGGAGGATGATGAGGGACACTAGGTAGGTGGAATAGAATTACAATCACACATAGGTGCTCCAAAAATGGGTCTCCTTTATACTTGATCTTTATACTTCATATTATAGCAAAGATCAATGTGAGTTGTGGATCGATCAATCTAGGTGGAGAGACTGGTGGCCTCAAATTTCCTGAGGCAAATATTATTATCTCCCATGGCATGTAGAAAGGATTAGTAGTAGTGATAATAGTTCCTATGAAGGACATTATATACACATAATATTTTAAAACTTTATCAATTACCGATTCTCTTTATTTTGTAGGAACCCATAGAATGTCAATCTCTCTAAGTTCATGTCTTAAGGGGTACACTAGAAAAGGGGTGAGAAGAACATTAGTGATTCATTGGAGTGTTGTCCCTTATTTCCACTTTCTATCAGTCCAACCAGCTCTTAAAAACCATTCCCCTAATCTTTTCCTCCTATTTTTCACTATCCTCTAGTCATTTCCCTAGTTCATTATCCCTTTACCTAACCTAGACCCCTTTTTGGTAGTTTAAATGACTATGTCAGCCACATCAACCTTATATTGTTATTTATAAACCTTATGAATAACTAGGTCAACCATGGCCAACATAGTTCTTAAACCTAATTAGTTTTTGTCAATTACAATATTAGGTTGATCAGGTTGACCTTGTTAGCCAAATTTTTTTTAAGGTTTTAGGGTTAGATCTTACTATATAAACACATCCATTTCACCATTCTTAGAGAGATAAAAAGAGTTTGTTATTTATTTGCACTTATTTACAATCTACTCTTCCACCATTCTACTTGAAGAGTCTTAACTTAGGGTTTTTACTTGGAGAAGAAAATAGTCTTGTGGAGAAATCTTGAATGCTTTAGCCTTTCTTAGTGATCCTTACAAACCACAACAACCTCTTGTGAAGAACCTTTGGCCAAGGGAGAGATTAAGTATCGATGGGTTCATCTTCCAAGTAAGTATCTCTAACTTTTCTCCTCTCTTTAGTAGAAAAAAATAACATAAGTAATGGCTTTTGAATAATATTTCTTTCTCCATGAATTACGGTTTTACCTATACATAGATTAAATAGGATTTTCTTATGCATGTTTAATTTTATGTCTAATAACCCCCATGTTGTGCCAAAATCTTTGGTGAGCACTAGATTATACTTTTACTTTACTTATTATTAGTATAGTGAATATGAAAACATAGGACCTAGTTAGGGTTATTGTGTAGATTTACTTGACTAGAGGCTTTGAAACCCTCACTAGTGACATTATAAGGGTAAGAGATCCCTTGGCTAAGTCTAGTGGATCCATATTGGTCATGACCCTAATTATCTAATGTATCCTCAATTGGAAGTGTAAGTAGGATCTATCTTCTTCAAGTTAGGACTGATTTGTAGATCTATTACATTTCTCATTGCATACATTCTAGTGAACCTGACATGAAAAGGACTAATTTATATAATCTAGACGTATGTTCCCTAAATTGGATAAGAGTGAATGTTATAAAAGTAATAGTTTTCATATATTCCAAAAATAATCTAGGAATGTGGTTATTATTTTGATCTATTAACAATATATTACATTGGAAAGAATTTAGAACTATAAGATTTTGAATAATTTAGTCTTACTTTTAATAGTTTTGTTTGGATTTACTCTAGTAATTACTCCAAATTATTTTAAATGGTCCTTTGAATCTAACCATTTCAAGTTTTATTTCATGCTTCTTATTTATATCATTGTATTATTTTTATATATTTTTTATACTATGCCAACCACGATGGTATAGTTCTAACTTATATGCATAGGTTTAACACACATTTGTATCAAATGACTCTATTCTTTATATGTAGTTATTCATCAAATATAGGTTACTAGATTATATAGGTGGACACAATATTCTTCTTCAATTCTAGTTAAAAAACTAATTTAACTAGGTCAACTTAGTCTTCCAATCAACATCTAGAATAACAAACTAATTTATGTAGGTTGACTTAGTCTTCTAGTCAGCATCCAGATAATAAACTAAGTCAGGTAGGATAGCTTAGTCATCTAATTAGGATTTAGCAAAAAGGGTTTCATAGGATTGGGTTGAACCACTAGACTTAGTTTTTAAAACTTGTAAGCAATATTTAATTTGCAATCCTAATCATCTTCCAGCCCTCCAAGGTTCCTCTCTTTCTCTCTTTGTCAATTCAATACTTCATTACAATTCTATTTTATGCAACTTTTCAATCTTAGAAAATATAATCCTATAATAAACTAAGTTGACTTTATCAACTTAGTTTTGTATCCTATCTTCTATCTAAAATACTAAGTCAAGTTGGTTGACTTAGTTCTTAAAGACTCTTGATTTTATACAGTAGTAACAACCTAGTCGACTATGTTATATATTTTTTGCATAAAGTGTTATCTGAACTAACTCTATACCATTATTAATTTAGGAATTAGCAACTATTTGCTAGTAATTAATTCACACTTTCATTTTTATCTATTTTCATTCTTAGATTAGCTCACATATTCTAATTAGGTGATTTTAAATTTTTTTTATTAGTTACATGATTTTTATATTTTTTAACATATTACCAAATCACACAATATTCAAAATGCATTTAACACTTATCTTCCCAAGGCCTACCTACTTGTATTTCATCACCAAAGGGGAAGCTGACTTGGTTTTCTATCCAAGTATAAACATACGATTAATGATATATATTGGTAAATCACTTGATACCCTTATCATTGTAAGATTGTGAAGTGAGGGGGTAAGCCCCAATACCAAGCTAGTATGATTGCCAACATAAATTCCTTTCAGCCTAAATGTCTTGAAACTACCTATAGATTTCTTTCTAGTTCCTTATTTTCATCCAACTTCCCTATCACACTTAAGATATCACTTTATAATAATTTCACAACACTCAGGGTGACCACTTAGTTAGCATTTACTTTTTAGTTCACTGCTTCCTCTTGAATCATTATGTGTTGTATTACAAAAACTTACATTGCCCAACATTGGTACAAAGTTTTGTGCCATTTGACCCAATTAGATCATTATGATTGTTACAATTGTTTGTGTGTTTTCTTCCATTTATTAATTTAAATTACATTGAAAAAAATCCCTATTTTTATCACATTGTCATTCTATTCGACACAGTCTCTTACAAACTATATTTTTCCCTGTGTATAATACTAAGTGGACTTGGTTGAACGTGTACTATTTTTTGTGTCATTACAGTACTAAGTTAACCTAGTTGACTTTATATACCTATCAAACTATGTTTCTCCCTATCTATAATTCTAAGTTGACCTAGTCAACCTTATACTCTCTTTTATTAGTCAAGTTATAGTACTAAGTTAATATCCTTATCAGATTGTGTTTCTCCTTGTCTGTAGTACTAAGTCAACCTAGTTGACCCTATATCCTTATTTGACTTTTTTTTAGTAGTACTAAGTCAAAAAAGTCAAATTTTTACTCTCAGCTATATTCTTAGTAATACATAGTTGACTTAGTCAATCTTGTATATGATTGTTACCCTTGCTCCCCTATCTAGATTACTTAGTTATCTTTATTTCCTCAAAACATCATGAAGTCCCTTATTAGAATATTTTTGGATAGCTTAAATCCATTTATACACTATATGGGGTATTATTTTCTCCCTTTCTCCTCCATCTATGGATTGTAACATGGTTTAAATCATAATTTAAGATGAAGTAGGTGGATACAATCCTTTTTGTACCTATCAAGACAATACTCATATTCAAGCCTTTCAACATAATTTTGGAACCATTGACACAATTATATCCAATAATCCCATTGGTAATCCACCTTCTAACAACCCTCCCCCTAATACCAATTCATGGAGTTCTCCTACAAACACCAACCTACCAATTGATATGACTCAACTTATTACACAATTCATACAATAAATGAATATAATGAAAACTTCTAACACCTATCAAATGATGTAATTACAATGTCATTTGATTAATATAGATAATCAACCTCAGGTTCTCAATCTTTAAGCCGATCCAAATTTTATTCCTCCACCTTTTAGTGATGCCTCAATAAATGTTATTCCTCAACCTATCATGAATAACAAAATGCTTCAAAACATTTAAAATAAGCCTTTATTTCCTTTCATCATGTCCATTGATATTGGTACTATATCTCCAACTATTAAATATGATGGGACTAAAGACCCTACATCATTGATCAAAGCATTTGGTAATCTTTATAAAGAGTGGATCCAAACTAATACTTTCACCACAACTAAACTTATAGTTAAAACCTTCAATGGAGATGTATTGGAATGGTAAAACCATATTCCCCAACATTCCATTTGTAAACTTGAATATTTAGTCAATCCTATAGTTAAATAGTTTCAACATAATGACCTTCTTGAAAATTTCCTTAGCCATTTCATTAATGCAAATAAATCTCCCACTAAATCAGCTCATGATTTTATCAAATGATGGAAATATATATACCATAAGGTTGGCCATAACATGGTTGATGATAATTTATTCAAAATATTTATAACCAACTTAACTTCTTCACTTGAATATAAGGTTTGAACTTTTTCTCTTCAAATGCTTAATAAAGCTCCTAACCAGGCCAAATGTCAAGACTTCCTCATGAATAAATTCAAACCTAATACCAAATTCCTTAAAGGATATTTTCAAACTTCTACCAATGCCATTATCAATAATACTCCTCATTGAACTCAGAGTTTCCAAAGTCATACTCTCCCATCTTATCACACACTACTAACAATGAATTAAATGAAATAATTCTTACTACCCTCTAAAACCTTTACTTATCCTAATAATATTTCTTGTCCCAAGGATAATTTCTCTCTAACTTCAATAAATGTCATTGTCAATTCCACAACTAGTTATGAAATGTTGTTTCTTATGAATGGTTTCTCATGCAATAAACAAATTCACATTACCATTAAATACCAACATAAGACAAATTTTACCATGGAATGGGGCACCTATTGCTATGTTAAAATTAACTTCTACCTAAAAAATTATAGATATACCTATAAATAAGCAATGACTCATATCTTTCATGATCTTATTCATAAATTTGTAGAAAACTATGTGGATGACCTTATTCTTAAATATAAATATTGTAAGACTCATCTTTCTGATCTTACCATCATCTTAGATCACCTTATAAATATGAAGTTAGACTAAATCCTTAAAAATGGGTTTTTGGTGTCACATCTAGTAAACTATTAGGATTCTTAGTTTCTCTATACAATATCGATGTCGACCCTACCAAGATTAACACTATCACCAACATGCCCATTCTTTGATCCATTGTATACCTTCACACTTACCTTTGTAAACTTGGGAAAATTAGATTATTCATCCTAAAAATTTCTTATCATATCTATTCTATCAATTCTATTCTTAATAAAGGTAATGCTTTAGAGTGGATGAATCCATATCAAAAAGCATTTGATAATATGAAAGAATCATTGATTCACCCACCTAACATTTTTCCCCATTCAAATGATTAACCTCTGATCTTATATACCTCTTATAAACCCATATCAATTGGGTCAATGTTTTCCCAACAAGATAATAATGGAAGAGAATATGTCATCTACTATTTTAGTTGAGGCCTCACTGATTATGAGAAATGCTACATAAAAGTTGAATGTGATTGTGTCACCATATATTTTTCTATTTAAAAACTTTGACATTATATGCTTTATCAAATAATTTATGTTATCATCCATTCTGATCCCCTTCATCACTTATTCTCCAAATCCTTTATTTCTTAAGATAAAATTGGCAAGTAGATGGTCCTTCTCATTGAATTTGATGTCTGAATTATTATTTAAAAAGATGTGAAAGGATAAATCATTACTTATCAACTTTCCATATCTCCTTTGTCTGCTACTAAACCACCTTTAAGATAATCTTCTTGATAACAATATTTTCTATATTAAAGTTATCAACCAAGCTATATCCCTTAAATATTACTTTCATAACTTCACTATTGATCTCAAAGTAAGTAATCTTGATGAATCTTTAATCCTCTCTAAACTACTAAATCAAAAGTAGTTATTGAATAGATTCTTGAGATTAATGTTGATTTACATGAGGATAATTGGACCCTTTAATTTGATAGCACTAAATGCCTTCAAGGAGATGGGGTAGGTTGTATCCTTATAATCCCTCTTCATAAAATCATCCCATTATCTTTTTGCCTCACATTCAATGTCACTAACAACATGGTAGAGTATGAGGCTTTAATCTTAAGCATGAGAGCCACCCTTGATTTAGATATCCAATATATGCATGCTTTAGGTGATTCCCATCTCATTTACCACCAAGCCAGTGGTTATTACTAATGCAAAATCAATAATCTCATTTATTATCATCAAATTACAACCATTCTCTCTAAATTTTTCATTTCATTCACTATAAAACCTATCCATTGGGAATAAAATTTTATTGTTGATTCCTTTAATTCTTTAGAATCATTTTTACATCCCACCAAGTTCTTACCAATTCCAATTTTCTTATCCACATCATAAAACACCCATCATTTCTTCAACCACAAGATTAACTTATTTTCCACATTTAGGCCATCACTATTCGATAAATCCCATGGTATAAAGACTTCATTCAATGTATGGAACACCAAACTTATCCTCCTAACCTCAATTCCTATCAAAATACTCACACACACAAACAAGATTTTAATTATGTATTTTGATATAATATCCTATATTACTATAATTTTTAAGGTACCTTTCTCTATTGTGTTATGAAATATGAAGATCCTCCTCTTCTTGAAGAAGCACATGGAAGAATTTTTAGTGACCACTATAACAGACATGCTATAACATGTAAATGCTTACATATGGGATACTTTTTCCCCACTCTTGAAAAAGATACCATAAATTTTTATAAAAAGTATAATCCTTGCTAGCTTTATGATGATTTAATTCATTCACCTCTAGCCAAGCTTCAAATATTATAATCTCCCTATCCATTCTCCACATGGGGATTAAATCTCATTGGTAAATTACCTCATTCTTAGGATGGTCATGTATTTATAATCACCAACATAGAATTTTTTACCAAATGGGTCAAGGTTATTCCCGTTGTTAATTTCATCGATATCACAATATCAAAATTCATCCTTAATCAAATCATTTTCCAATTTGGTGTCCCTCATACTCTCATTTCAAATAATGGTGGCAATTTCAAAAATAAAGATATCAAATAACTCTGTGTTAAATTTAAAATCAATCACAAATTCTCCAAACCCTATCATTCATAATGTAATGTCCAAGACAAATATAAAAAATATTCTTAATAAAATTCTCCAAAATAAAATTCATGAAACCTGTATGGATTAACACATTCATCTCTATCCTACTCTTTGGGCTTATCATACTAACATATGCACTGTCAACAGGGCAATGTTGTTCTCTCTAATTTATGGTTCTGAATTAGTCCTCCCATTAGAAGTTGAGATTCCCTCTCTCTATATATCTCTTCATGATATCATACCTGATAAAAAATTATGTGAATCTTTCCTTCATGCTCTCGATCTCCTTGATGAGCACCATCTTTCTGCTTTGTAACATAATCACCAATACAAGGCCCATATTGCCAAACAACGTAACAAATGAGTTAAATTTCACACATTTAATGTTGTTGATATTCTACTTAAATTAGACTAAAATCATGAAAAATAAGTTAAATATGCCCAAAAATAGTAGGGCCCTTATTTAGTCAAAGATATTCTTGGTCTAAGTAGGTCTATCACCTTCAAACCAATGAAGTCCATATTTTCAAAGAACCCACCAATGCATAATTCCTCAAGAAATATTTTTCCTAAATACTTCCCTTATTTTTCATACTTTATTTATTCTATCTATCTAACACTTTTTTCAAGATACTTACATGGGTCTCAACCACTATAGTAGTTATCTATTTTTACAAATAATAGTCATTTCTTTTGGTCTTTTGGTTTCCATTTTTCTCATGATTTTCATTGTAAACCTTGGGATAGGACCCGGTCTTCCTCATGATGTAATTTTATCCTATTTATTTTCTCCCTTTCCAAATACTTTTTAACACCACCTTAGGTTTCTCTTTTATGAGTTACAGTGTAATACCATGGATAGGACCTAGCCTTCCTCATAACATCACTATCTTTTTCATTCATTTTCTAGAATGTTTTTTGCAATGGATATGAGTTTTTGATCCTTATTCTCAACTTTAGCTTTTATTTATTTTAACAGATGAAAATTTCACAATAATTAGTGCTAGCATGTTTTCCTAAATTTCCCTCATTCTTATGATAAGGAATCACACTTTTATTTCATGGTATCCCTTTTTTTCTCTTTATCACATTTTTTTTAATTAAATTAATTCAAATTTTTTCATTTTTCACTCATCTTGATTTCCTTTCCTTTTCACTCCACATTTGATAAAACAAGGTTGAAGTTAAGATAGCACTTTTATTTCACTTGAATTTATGAGACTCTTAGACACCATGCTCTATGATTTTTCTCTCTTTGAAACCAGGTCCAAAGTATTAATAAAAAAGTCATTTTTAGCCTATGTTTGGTTCTCTCAATCCATATGGAAGAGGAATAGAAAAATCCATAAATAAAAGTTAAAAGGCAAATAATTTGAAATAGAAGGAAATGATATATAAAAGGAAACATGAAAATTTAAAAATTCAAAATTACACCAAAGGACATGATTACAACACATATCCTATCTTCAATCAAATCTTAAACTCCATAGTTGGCCTTATAATAAATCTGAGGTCTATTAGGGTGTGATAGGCTAGTAGATTGGACTAGGAGAATTAAATAAACTCTATGGTGATACCTACTTTCTCATGTAGGTACATAATCTTTATAGTAGACCAAAAAATCTATAAAGGGTCATGAGGAATGGGGAACACATTGTGGGAAGGTAGGTCCATTTTAATTTTCATGCATATAAGCCTTCATGGGATGATATACATACTTCATTCATTTACTTAAGATTTTTGTGGCTAAGAGAATTTTTTTAGAGTCCTTAAGGTCAAAATCACTCTTTTTTTACAAACATAATTTGAGTATCTTGACTTTGATAAAGAGTTCCTCTACCTTAGTTTTTCCTTCATTCTCCCCTCCACTTATTTCATTTTCCCCCTTGATAAGAATGTGTGATTCTAACTCTATTTTACCTCTTCTATACTTCCTTCTTCTTCACAAATTAAAATCATGGTATCACTACTTTGTTTCACTTTTGTCTATCTTTAGAAAAAAATAATATACTTGAGTGACTATGGATTACTTTCTTTATACCATGGCTTTACATTTATACATATGCCTTGATTTATTTTTACCATTTATCATTATTGTACTACCCTTTTTGTGGATACCTAAGTTTGTTTCTACTTTCATGTACTTTTTCCATTGATTGAGAGAGGTTGGCTTGTTTTAGATTAAGATAAAAATAGGTTTTGAAGGGACCCCGAAACCCTTTAACAAAATCAAAAAAGATTAAACATTAACATGCACCAGGAAAAGCATTTCTGAAACCTACGAAATAGTAGCATCAAAATCAGGTTATACTAGGACAACATCAATATCCAGTTTATATTCAGACCCCTAATATTCCAAGTAATGATTTTATATCTATTTTTTAGGGGTAAAATCTAGAATAGTTGCCTGCCTTCCATCAACAATATTATGCATACTTTATAGCTCTTTGGTTTTCTTAATCGATCTTCTTCCAGGTTTGTCTTGAGAACCAACATCTGATTTCACCTTAAAATGTTTTTCATCTCTTTTTCTAGATTTATCCAGAGTAGAAGCAAGATGTTTCACCTTAGTTTGCTGATCTTTTTTGCTGCTTCTAGTTTCTACCCCCTTAGTATTGGTCTTTTTTTCAGCCCTTTTTCTTTGGTTTAGAATATGCTTTAAGTTTTCTCCATTATCATTCACAAGAAGCTCATCCAAAGGGAAATCATTATCAACCTAAATCTCCCTAGACTGAGAAAAAAGAAAATCTCCCTCCTCTAATTTATTTCCAGCTTCAACCAAGAATTCACCTTCCTTTAGCATAATTTTGTCATCTACATCTCTCCATTGATCCTCTATCCTTTGATAGAAAATGATTTGTTTTGATAGATCTGTCAAATCATCTATTCTTTGTATAGGTATTATGGTATCTGATTGTAGTCCATGTCCTTCTTTCTCAGAATTTTCTTTCTCAAAAGAAAGCTCTTTATCCACCTTAGCATGTGGAGCTTTAGGATCTTCAAAAGAAGGCTCTTTATTTGCCTCAGCATGTAGAGCTTTAGAATCTTCATTATTCTTTTGTTCTTGTCGATGATCTTATTTGGGTTTCCATACTTTATTTTGCTAGACCTTGGTCTTTTTCTCATCCAAAACACTACTAGGATGATTTTTACTTTTGGAAGGATGATTTTTTACCAGATGCCCCTGTTTCTTACAAGCATAGTAAGAGTTGGGCAAATCTTCCAAAAAAAATCCTTGAGTTTTTTTACCAAGCTTGGATATTAGATCCACTTTTTCTGGGAGATGATTCAAATCTGCCACTTTAACATAAAGTTTGCACTTTGAAGTTTGGTTCTGGTAGCTGTAGCATTATCCAATGCCACAAGTTCACCAAAAGAACTGGAAATACCTTTAAAAATGTCCTCATGCCAAAACTCTAAAGGAAGTCCAGGAAGTATAACCCAAATGGGAGTGGTTAAGAAAAAATAATCTGAGAGATCCTTGTTAGGCTCCCATTTTTTAATAGTGAGAGAACATTTACCAAAAGACCATGGTCCTCCACATAGAACCATATTCATGTTTTCCTTATAGTTGAAGATAAATGAGAAGAAACCATTCAACATTGGTGCAATATCTACCTCTCCTCGAATAACCCATTTCCTTTTAACCATTTTTGTAAGAGATTCTAGATCTAGTCTTGCTCCTAAAAATTTACCCACTAAGGTGAAATCCATGGAGGACACATAAAAATATATTAAAGGATCTGGAATAAAAACTTGAAACTCACCTTTCTCCCAACAAGACTTGGTAGTCACCAGCGGGAAAAGAGATTTTCCATTGGGTTTCTTGCCAAACAAAGATGACCACATCCTTTGTTCTAAATACCCTACCTTCAATCCTTCTAAGGATTTTTCCTTATTAAAATCAACATTATCTTTCTCCTTTTCAAGCTCCTGCCCCAACATAGTGGGAGGAGAATCCAATTAGGAGACACGGATCCCACAAAAAGGATCAAATCCGCTCAAAGATTTTCCATTATTTACATCAGCCAAAAATTCTAACCCAACATTCTTCTCAACACCTCCTGTAGTTCCTCCAGGGTCTGTACCTCCTACCTGATTCTCCATAACCAATTTCCCACATACCTGCAAACCAACAGTTTCCAGTTCTGAAAGAGCACCTCTTGCCTGTGAACCAATGATTTCAAATTTTGGAAGCATGCCCATATGTTAATCTTCTTGAATTTAAGAGTATGGAAATAGTGGAAATGATTTTTAGAGAGGTTGGCTTGTTACTTCTCACTCAATAATGCTATTTTCCCTTTTATGCATGTTTTTCCATTGATGATTGAGTAAATATTGTTACTTCTCACTCATCAATGTTATTTTACCATTTTTTATTATCCATCTTTATTTAAGTTAGGATTATTAATACTTTTAGATTAATGTTTGATTACCATCTCTTTTTGACATGTTTCCTTTATTTGACTTGGTGGGTTTACCTTTCTTACTTAAGGTTTACTTTTTTGAGTTTATTAGTCTTTAGAAGCCTTGGATTTTTACTTACCTAATTTACTCTAAAGTTTTGACTTAGTCATTTGGTCTAACATAACACTTGTCACCCTAGCTTGCCAAATTACCAAGTATGTCCCATCCACATAACAAAAATTATCTTGGCCTTCTTGCATTTGGTTTTTTTGCTCTTTAGTTTTGTATCCTTGGGTTTGTCAAAATTAATCTTTATGTCATCCAGGATAAAAAATACAAACACAAAAAACAACCATCTAGTGATAAATGTAAGTTAAGGTACACATTACATTTATTTATTCATTTTTACCACTTTTTATCATTTACTTTTATTTATTTTATGCTTTAAAATATTACAAATTATTTTTAGCCTTAGTGTTGTGTGTTACTATTTTCTTTCTTGAAGCATCATCCCTTATTATACCTAAGTGAAACATGATGACCTTCGAGTGGGGTATATGTATACACATAATATTTTCAAATTTTATCAATTAATAATGCTCTTTATCTTGAAATAACCTATTGAGTCTCAATCTCTCTAAGTGCATGCCTTAAAGGGTACACCAGGAAAGGAGTGGGCAGACCACTAGCACTTCACATGATTGTGGTCCCTTATTTAAACTTGTTATCAATCTAAAAAACTCCTAAAAACCATTACCCTAAGCTTTATCTCCTATTTTTTACCCTCCTCTAATTAGTTACCACCTTCATTATCCCTTTCCCTAACCCAAACCCCTTTTTGATAGTTTACATGACTATGTTGGCTACATCGACCTTGTATTGTTATCTACAAAGCTTATTAATAACTAAATTGGACATGGAAAACATATTTTATAAACTTACTTCATTTTTTTCAATTATAATACTAGGTCAATTGGGTTGACCTTGTTGGTTGAAACTTTTAGAATGGTTTAGGGTTAGATCCACCTATATAAACATATCTATTTTTCCATTCTTATAGAGACATAAAAAGTCAATTATTCATTTGAACTTATTTACAATATGCTCTTTTACCTTTCTACTTTAGGATTCTTAGATTAGGGTTTCTACTTGGATAAGAATATATTCTTGTGGAGAAGTCTTAGATGCTTTGGCCTTTCTTAGTGATCCTTAAAAACCATAACAACCTCTTGTAAAAAACCTTTGGCTAAGGGAAAGATTTAGTATTGATGGGTTCATCTTCTAAGTAAGTATCTCTAACTTTGTTCCTCTCTTTAGTAGATAGAAGTAGCATAAGTAATGGCTTTTGAATAATATTTCTCTCTCCATGCATTAAGGTTTTACCTATACATAGCTTAAATAGGATTATCTTATGCATGTTTACTTTTATGTTTACTAACCCACATGTTTTTCCAGAATCTTTGGTGAGCACTATATTATAATTTTATTTTACTTATTATTGGTATAGTGAATATGGAAACATAGGACCTAGTGAGGGTTATTACATAGTTTTGCTTGAATAGAGGATTTGGAACCTTCCCTAGTAACATTATTATGGTAAGAGATCCTTTGGCTAGGTCTAGTGGATCCATATTGGTCATGACCCTGATTATCTAATGCATCCCTAATTAGAAGTGTAAGTAGGATCTATCTTCTCCAAGTTAGGATTGATTTATTGATCTATTATATTTCCCATTTCATACAGATGCTCTCATGAAAATGCACACAAACTAAAGATAATTGTATAACATCAACATTATCACTTATCCCTAACTACTACCTAGTTTGGCCAGAATCAATTTAACTCTTATAAAAATCATGTACACTTAGTGAAAGGAATAAACCTTCCTACTCAATCCACATCTGACACCATGCTCCATAGCCACCCTTGGATCCTACCATCTCTACCCATAAAAATGTGTTATATTTGAGGCCAATTATATAAAAAAAGGAGAAATTCCATTAGAACTTTCTTGGAACTTGGTCTTTAGCTATTGTCGATGATGACTAGTTGGTGCCATGTGAATAAAATCACCTCAGGATTGATGTGGTTGTTTATATCCATATTCACACTTATAAACAAGAAGATAGTGCCAAAAGGTAGTGGTGAATAAGAAACATGGCCTAGCTAGGTACCTAGAGTTCAACCTTAATTATTTTCTTTATTTCATTTTAAATTCAAATAAAAACAAAAATATACAATTTTTGGTAAGGAATAATCAACCTTGATTGAGAATGTTCCACCTTAATTTGTAGTGGTAGTTTTAAGGAGAATGGAAACTCTAAGAATGAATTAGTAGGAAGAAATGATTATGTATATTTTATTATGGATTAGATTGATCATTATAACACCATCAAGTACTGCATGTGTAGGGATTCTTGTACATAGACCTGGGTATTAGATCTGACCTAGTCATGGTATGTCTTATAGAAGTATAAAAAATTGAAGATACTAAAATTGCTTGGCCATGTCCCAACCTCATCAATTTATTTGAAAAAAATATAACATGGAAGATCAACCAAGCCTACAATAAGGGGTGAAAAGATCATGCAGGAAGTCATAAACTCTATACCAAGCTTGATCAATTGATGCCAAAGGTAGATTTAGTGGTATAAAAAAATTCCATAACATAAAACATTCAGAAAGGATATGAAATAATAATTTAATAAATAAATCAAAAATTGGCTTCAACTAGATAGCATACATAACGCAAGAAATAAGAATAGCTTATGAGTAGATCAAGGCATCATGTAAATATTAGGATAAGGATGGAGAGTTAGAGATGGAAACCATGTATCTTCCTCACAAATCTACAAAAACATAATCTTTAGTGCATCAAACCAAACTCAAACATCCATCACCAATCAAATAGCTAGATCTAAATTCATGAGTCAAACAAGTAATGATAGATCCATAATGGAAAGAAACCTATAAGATGAGTAATATCTATTGAAGGGTGGATTTGATACCATGAAAGAGTAATCAAAAATCTTCATCCAAGATCACTTTAAGAGCTCATTACTATAGCCATTGATCCTTCAACATAAACACAAATAACTAACTCTAAACAAACTTATTGTTATTCATAATAACATATGAAAAATATATGAAAAAATATCATGAATCATATATATTACAATGTATATCCCTTACTTAAATACATAAGTAAAAATAAGATGTAATCTAAACTAGCCAATGTGGCACTAAATCCCCACATAGTACAAAACTAGGTAAAGACCAATGACTTAGCTAGAACCTAGCAAACATGAGTAATAATATACTCTAAAATCAAAGTGCAATATATGATGCACATAATATAAACTTGAAAAATGGTGAGAGCATAAGGTGTAGGCCAAATAAGGATGGGGAGACTAAATGACAAGTGGTTTCTTGTGAAATAGTTAGGGGTCCTAAAATCCTTAAAGCAAAGAAGTGGTCGATTTGGTGATTTTTAGGATTTTATAAGTTTTTTAAAATTTTTTTAAATTTTTCTAAGCATATCAACTCACTCAAGAATGATGAGATATGAAATGGCCCCAACTCTCAAAACTAAAAGATTTTTCAAACTTGAAATTGATTTTAAAATGGTGAGAATGCGGCAAAGGATGAGTGAGCTGACCTTAACATAAATTGAGTGTTACCTACATAGTCTCAAGATGATACCTCAAGTCATTATAGTTTTGTCTAACAATGGATGAATCTGACCAGGTAGAAATAAGTTCTCAAATTATTCAAATGGCATAGGATTGGCAAGGTGGGACTTCAAGGCATGATAAAGGTGTTATTCTTAATTTTCCCATAGGTAGTTATAATTAAGAAATAATGGAAAAGGTTAATGATACTAATTTTTACAAAAGAAATTATAATTAGTAGCATAGAGTGAGGCACTGATTTACCTAAAGGAAATTATAATTAGGTATACTTAAAATCAAATGAAATAAGAAATGAAGGATACAACTACCAAACCACTATCATACTACTCCAAAATATGACTTGTATCTAAAATACTAAATCAACTACTTAAAATTTATTATAAACCTCTTGT
Source organism: Torreya grandis (assembly GCA_037957365.1). Lineage (NCBI taxonomy): Eukaryota > Viridiplantae > Streptophyta > Pinopsida > Cupressales > Taxaceae > Torreya > Torreya grandis. The sequence goes on from JARHVA010002781.1 coordinate 1,599,149, forward strand.
TGAAGGTTCTTAAAGAGCTAATATAATGGAACCAAGGCCAAATGGGTTGGGTGAGGAGGGTTAAAAACAACTTTGGTTAAATAATGAATGTATGGTAGAATGATATAGGGTATGGTACAATTACGATTATAATATGGTACAAAGGAAATGGGACACATAAACAATACCTCAAGTATCTAAAGTGAGTTAATTCTTAAGGTGTATAATGTTCATCAGCTCATCAAGTTCATCTTCATATAGTGTAGCGATATTGTATTCTCTAGAGCCATAATTTGCAACAATGATATATAGGCCTAGCTAATTGGATTTGAAATTACCTTTCTTATTCTTCTCAGATGGAGTGTTATTTTGTTTTTTTATAACAACATCACCAAGCTCAAATTCTCTATTTTTGACCCACCAGTTATAGTGGCCTTGAATTTAGTTCTGGTATGCTTGAAGGTTGTTAACATCAACCATGCATTTTTCATCAAGTCACTCTAACTCTTGTAGGAGATATAATTTGTAGTATTCATCTTCTAGGATGTGATTCAATGAGATTTATAGAGAAGGTAACTCTTCCTCAATGGGAAAAATGGTCTCAATGTCATAAACTAAGGAATATAGAGTGGCTCCTATTGGAGTATGATAATTAGTGCAATATGCCTAGAGGGCATGAAATATTTGGAGGTGTTAATCATGGCCAACATCATTGATAATATTTTTAAGTATGTTTACAATGGTTTTGTTGGATGCCTCATCTTGGCCATTACCTTGAGGGTAATATGTAGTATAAAAATGTTGGGTGATGTTTTACTCGGCACAGAGCATTTTGACATCCTTATTTTCAAATGATCTTCCATTATCAAATATAATGTTAGATAGGATACCATAATGGTAGATAAGATGGTTAAATGTAAACTTAGAATTTTTTTTTCCACTCATGTAAGTGAGGGGTATATCTTTAACCCACTTAGTGAAATGTTTGTTAGTGGTTAGGATGTATTTATGGCCATCAGAGGAGGTAGGGTTTATCTTACCAATGAGATCAAGTCCCTATGTTGTAAATGATCATGATGTAAGATTTGATTTTATTATTTTCTCCAAGTCATGTATCATATTATCATGCCTTTGACACTTATCACACCTTCAAACATAAGTAGTTACATATGCATCCATAGTGTCCAATAATACCTAGTACATAGGAACTTTTTAATTAATATGGCCCTAGAAGTCTAGGCTTCACATACTCATTCATAAACTTCCCATAATGCTAATGTTTCTTATGATGAATTTAAATAATGAAGTAGAGCTCCATCAAAGTTGAAGTGGTAAAGGGTTGGTCCAAGGTATAGTATGAGGCATGGTGGGTAAAGGCCTTTTCTTGTTTGTGTGATAGGTCTAATGGCATAATATGATAATGAAGTAGGTAAAGAGATCTGAATACCATATATAGATGAGACCAATAATATCATAGATCATTTCAATGGTTGAAGGTTCATGAACTAGCACTAGAAGATTTTTAATGATAAATTGGTATTATTATGCCTTGTCTATGTGGCAATTCAAAGAGACAATGGTGACCATAGCATCTACTATTATTTTACACTCCCTTAGAATGTTTTCAAACTATATGTTAGCAATCTATTATTTGAGAGCGTCCACCATGGCCTTACATAACACCAACTTATCATCTTTAGTCTGAAAGTAGTTTTTAACATGATTGATGATTTATTGAGAATCACCATAAACCCTAAGATGTTGAATATTACATTGTAATACCTAATGAATCCCTAAAATGAGTGTTTCATATTCATCCATGTTGTGATTATAATGAAAGATAATACATAATGATTTAGGGATAATATCCCCCTATGTTGTAATAAACAAAAGGTTTACATCTATGTGATGTGAATGATCCATCAAAATACAACTTCTAGTGCTATTATTCAATAGGTGTGTAGTCATGTAAAATTCAAAATTTTGTTACTTGAGTGTGGATAATGACACCTAATTGATAGGTCCTTTTACTTACTTTCACAAACCTCATAGGCTTATCTTTCACCAATTCCCAATCATCCATAGCCTTTTCAACTTAACCCTTACAAACCCAGGTAGCTCTTTCAAGCTAAGATATATCACCCCAAGTCTCATTCCCTCTAGACAATAGTGCCCTACTTTTATAGGAGCATTAAAACCCAAGGTGTCCTATTTCTAGCACTATTATCCAAGTGAAAATTTAGTTCAAATGATCATATTTTATCGAATCCTTATCTTAATTCATGTCAGCCTAACATGAATTCATTTAACCCATTATCATTAGGTTCCTTATAAAAGGCCATTTAAATCCATTTTTTTTCTTTAATATTAAAATAAAAAATTCCTCTCAAATTTTAAAATTTTGTAGTAAATTTTTAAATAAATTTTATTTCAAACCCTAGTTGCATCAACTAGGTCCCAGTAGTTTTCTAGCATTAATCCAATAATTTCTTGATATTTTACTTGCATATCTAAATCATAAATTTGATTCAAATTCAATATTAATTTCAAAAATAATTTTGTTTCAAACCCTAGTTGCATCAACTAGCTCCCAATAATTTTCCAATAATTTTCTAAATTTTTAGTTGCATATTAAAATTAGAATTTCAATTTCAATTTCAAAAATTCATAGTATTTTTCAAAAATATTTTTGAAAAATCCCTAGTTGCATGTACTATCTTCTATTTTTCTTATTTAGGTATCACCTTACATTCATAATCAAATTGAAAAAATGATTCTCACTTATGTACAATTGTTTCTTATATTTCTTACTAATAACAACGAAACCATAATGCGCCCTATCATGTATATGAATAATGAAGTCTATCATATGCTAGAATAAACCTTCATCCTTTGCATTTCATGATTATGTTTCGTTATATGGGATGATATTAAAAAATTCATTTCCAAATATGCACAAAATTTCACAATTCATTTTACATATTTTCTTTTGCTCATGTGAAATAATTTTAAATTATATTTTGCTAAACATGTTAGAAATATCATGCTATAAGTCAAACTTTTCTATACATTAGTGGAAAATTCCATGCTCTCTATATCTCATATGGAAACATTTAAAAGTTTATCATGCTAAACACATTAGACATATCATAGCATATATCAAAATTTTATATGCATCAATGCACGATTTCATACTATTTATGCCTTGTTTGTTATCTCTCATGTGGAATGTTGTCTATAATCATATTTAAATCCAATTTATATTTCCACTTACATGCATTTAGCCTATATGTATATTTTATACTTAGATGTATATTCCTCTTTGGCTACTCTTGTTTAAATGTCATATTTTATGTAGAGGAAAGAAATCCCTTCTCTTCCTCTCCCTCAAAAGGGTGATAGATACTTTCCCTCTAACCATGTCCATGATATCAATCCTCCAAAAGGTAAGGCATCATATACTATTATTCCTGATGCATATATTTAGCCTATAACTTATTCAAACTATTTTCAACATATGTTCTTATATGTTCAATTGAAAGCAACTACAATTTGAACTTATGAGACTCTAAGGGATCAAATCACCAGTATGAGAAATTTAATTTCATATTTACAAACATAAAATCAGATATTACATGAAAATATGACAAAATTGGAAAACTAGATTATAATATAAAAACCTCAAAGGCACCCTAGTGTCAACTATGTATATGTACCTTAACCTAGTCAATTGGTTCCAAGTAATGTTACATATCAAAACACAAAATCACAACAAAGTAATTCTACAACTAGTGATTAAAAATCATTCAAAGGTTACATAAGAGTTCAAGTGAGGTACTAAGGGAAATTATTAAATATAAGTTGATCAAACTACCTCCATTACATCTAGTGAGAAGATCCAGATATTATTATGCATATCATAGAATGCATGGGCATCACATAGATTCATGTTTTGTATTAAAACAACATATACAGTAGATATTTGATAATAAGGACCCTATACAAGGGAAATAAATCAAGCAATCCATAGTGACATAGGAACACATTCACAAAGGGTCAAATTTAGAAATAGTACAAAAGTGGTTACCAAAGCATAACTTATAAAAACAAAAGGATCAAAAAAAAAATAGAGTAACAAATAATACCACAAGCATAGGTAAAACATGAAAAATATACACACCTAACTCTCTAAAATGAGGTTCAACTTTCAAAAAAGTATGGGTTTGGTCAAAAATATCTACAATAGTTTGATTATCAAGGTCAAGGGTTAGGCAAGTAGGCTCAAGGCATCACTACTCCTATTCTACCAGTTGATAATGTTTGTCACCAAGGTTTGATATTTATTAAACATCCTAAAGAAAATCATTCATAAACATAATTGATCAAAGGAAAATATCTAGACACAACAAAAGTCAACACTAGCATTCCATTGTTTCAAAATCAAGATGATAATAATGAGTGGAACAATATATGTTATTATGATTTATAAGATATTGAAAATCAATTTGAATATCCAAAATAATATTCACATCAATTCCATCATGCTTCATATTCATGCATGATTCCTTTTTTTGATACATGATAGCATGATAGGGAGTCTCCCATGAGACTCATCAGTTAGTATCATCCCTTCTCAGCTTTACTTGTGCATCGCTTATTTTTGCTTAATTGTACATAGTTTCTCAATATTTATTGTACATATTATCCTTATGATTTATTTTACATAACTCATATCAAAATCCAAAACCATTAAAAAATGTCAAAACACCAAAAACATTATGATTGTATACATCATCCATGTTTTACATTGTTAATATCATGCTAGGGATTACATTTTTTGTTCTATGCTTATTTTTTGTCGATTAATCTACATTACCATGCTTCACTTGATCTTATTTAAGTGTGTGTAGTGACATCCATCTACTTAATTGATTCACTCTATTTATTTAGGGAGCATCCTAAATCTACATTTGAGACACACTTAGATATACATACCCATTGGGGGCATCTTCTACATGATAACACCATCCAGGTTATGCTATGTACCTAGGCATATGATATATTATTATATATGGGTTGATGGAGATGCTGACATGTGGCACAAATCCCACTTAGTAGTGAACATAAATATTTTATATTTTATATCATATCCCTAGGTACATATCAGAGAAAGGCCAATCTTTTGGTGAAAGCCTATTTTAAGTGATATTGGATGGGATGTTCACCTTTCCAAAAAAATAACTCGGGAAACCTCCAATGATGAACTTGATTTTGGGTCAAAGTTAAATTCTAAATAACAACATTCCTTTGATCAAATTATTCAAGAATTTATGATAGTGTTTATAACATGGCCATCTCTACCATTGGGAGATTCTAATTCATCTTATTTAGGAGAACTTATAGATCCATTCCAAATGGAGGACTTCTCCATTACTAGCCAATTCAAATCATTAAGAACCATTTTTTAGGATGGTTTGAATCTCTTTGAAAAAAAAAACTATATAATTTAACATCATGAATCTAGACAACCTAAAATGGATCAAACTGGGCACGTCCCTCACTGAGGAGGAATGTGAATTTTTTACATCCCTTTTGATTAAATTTGTTAACATATTTGCTTGGGCCTACTCAAACATGCCAATTTTGGACCCCACCTTATTTTTGGACCAACTTGTTATACATCCCAATGCTAAATAGGTAAAGTATAGATTATTCAAGATATATCCTTATATTGGTGTATTAGTAAATAAAGAGTTGGAAAAACTCTTAGAAGTAAGATGTATTCGACTGATTGACTATTCAAAGTGGATATTGAATGTTATGATAGTTAGTAAGAAGCCAAAGAGAATTATAATCTACATTGATTTCAAAAATATAAATAAGGCATTCCCCAAGGATAACTTTCTTTTGCCAAACATTGACATGATAGTTGACTTTATAGTGGGGTATGAAATACTTTCACTTATGGATGGATTTTTAAGGTATAACAAGATCGAGTTTGTGCCAAAATACCAACATATAAGAGAATTCACTACTCCATAGGGAAATTTTTGTTAATAGGTTATGACATTTAGTCTCAAGAATATTGGGGCCATATACCAAAGACCCATGACCATCATATTTCATGATATGATGCATGACATTATTGAAAACTATGTCGATGACTAATTAAGTAAATCAAAGACCCATGTTGATCATCCAATCATACTATGAATAATATTTGAGAGGATTCATGAATACAAATTTAGCTCAATCCTAATAAGTGTATTTTTGGTGTCACTTTAGGAAAATTTATATGCTTCATCATCTATTATATAGGTATAAAATTTGATCTTTCCAAAGTACAAGCCATTATCGAGACACCACCACCTTCTAATTAAAGTAACTCTATAGTTTTTAGGGCAAGATATAATATATATTAGATGCTTCATTATTATTTTGATGACAAATTCCATCCATTTACACATTTACTAAAGAAAGGTGTCACATTTCATTAGGATGATGACTACCAAAATGTTTTTCAACACCTAAATGACTATCTTGCCAATTTGCCTATTTTGTTACCACCTATGCTAGGAAAACTATTCCTACTATATCTATCTACCATAGACAAAGCCCTGGGGGCACTTATAGCTCAAAATGATGATAATGGAAAAGAACATGTTATGTAATATATAAGTTGTACACTAGTTGCATATGAACACAACTATATGCCTATCAAAAATGCTTATTTAGCAATGGTCTTTGTAACATAAAAATTGTAGCACTACGTGCTTAACAAAAAAACCATAGTTATTTTCAAATTTGATCCTCTCAAGTATATACTATATAAGACAACTTTACAAGGCCACATTTTTAAATGGATCATGCTTTTGAGTGAGTTTGAGATTGAATATGTCAACTAGAAAGCTACCAAGGGACAAGTCTTGTCAGATTCACTTTCTAAAGCTCCCCTTATTGATACTGAACATCTAAATTTTCAATTCCCAAATGAGTCCATTATGAACATCATCAAAACACCTTGTTTTATTTTTTTATAGAATAATAGAGTTTTATTCCTAACTAATAAATAGGTCTAGAGTAAAGCAAATCATTAAAAAATGTACAATAATTAAGTCATTGATATATGTAAAATAGATTGTATTTTTGCCTTTTCTAAAAATATCGATAAATAAGAGAAAATATGACTTAACTTATTTTGAGTTGTCTAGTTTGAGATAGGGTCAAAGAATTTAGGTACATGATTGGGATAGTGTCAAAAATAGGTTCCTAAACTTTTTTTTCTAATTGGAGAAGAGCACTGAAAGTGGGTCACCCTACTATTCAGCACTATAGTCCTTTTTTGGAACTATTTTCCAGGTGATCTGAGTTTTTTGGGTTCTACTCGGTAGGTCTATATCACCCTTTTAGTGAAATATCAAAGCCTGTAAGTTTATGAAGCTTATTGTGCATCTATTTTAATCTTTAAATCCCTAAGAGTTCTTTATGCTTGAACTTGAATGACAACTTGGAAAAGAGATGAAATGTGTTAGTTTATAAAGGATACACTAGATTTAATTCACACCTCATGTGTGGGCACACTACCTACATACCAGTACTTTGAGGAGGGGTCAAGCTAATGTAGTTCTCCCATTGAATTTATTCATGGAATTATGTATGAAAATGCAACTAGATGTAAAAGTGGGTGTAATTTAGATGGCTAGGGACTATTTCCAGGGTTTGAATAGGCTTGGAATAATATTGGAAGGTTGCATGCAAAGAATAGGGAAATGTTCTTGAGTGTACTTGCTTGTATTCTTGCTTATCTCTTGTAAATGAATGCCAACCCTTCTAAATGGACTTTGAATGGCCTTTTATAGAGAACTTAATAATCATGGGTTAAATTAATTTTTGTTAGGCCAACATGAATTAAGATAAGGATTTAGGAACATATGACTATTTGAACCAAATTTACACTTGGACAATAGTGCTAGAAATAGGATACCCTAGGTTTTAGTGATTCTATTCAATTTGGGTGATATTTTTTAGAGGGAATGAGACCTAAGGGGATGGATCTGGTCCTTAAAGATTTATCTAGGTCTATAATGGTTATGTTTAAAAGGTTGTGGATGATTGGGAATTAGTGTAAGAAAAACTTATAAGGGTTGTGCAAGCAAGTAGGAGGACCTATGGATTAGGAGTCATTAGCCACATTTAAGTAACCAAATTTTTTATTTTACATGACTAAATTTGTGCCCCATTTATTTTAGTGATGAAACAAAGTGAAATATTAGGATAAAATAAAAAATAAAAAGTGTACCTAAACTTACCTATAAAAGTGAAGCCCATGAAGCTTGTGTGATGTTGAGTAATGCTAGATAGTGCATAAAAATAACATTTTTGAAGTGTGAATCTACAAAATGAAACAAAGAGTAGATTAGTTATTATTATATGTGATATAAAACAATATCATACAAAAGTTGAGTAAGATAAAAAAGAAGAGAAAGGAATGAATACACCTCACTGGGTATGCAAACTAATACAAAACCTATTGTGATCTTGAGTAAGGAGAAGTAATGTTTGAATATGTTGGATGATGTTGTACAAAAATTTATATCATGAATAGAGGTAAGTGCTTAATTCCCCATAAAGTGGATCAAAAATACAAACGTTGGCCCTTTGGCTCCATCATCACCTACTGAGTGAAGCTAGATGATCATGTATGTAATAATTAATGTCCAAACTATGTGTCTAATCCCTCTAAATAGGTGGATCAAGAATACAAAGGATGGCCCTTTAGCTCCATCATTTCTTATTGAGTGAAGCTAGATTATCATGTATGTGATAATCAATGTTTAGACTGTGTGTCTGATCCCTCTGAATAAGTGGCTCAAAAATATGAAGGCTAGCCCTTTGGCTCCATTGTTGCCTCATGAAGTGAAGATATGAAGTGATAATTCTATAGAATATATGTCATATTATATGGCTCATGGAACCCATATATGCTCTAAAAATCTAACAATGTGACATGGATAACCAAATGTATTCTAGAAACTAGGCCACTCTTGGATATTTTGAAATATGGAGCTTAGGCTTGTATGAAATCCACTCCAAAAATGATGTAATATGCTTATGTGAAAGCCAAATCATGAACTTGAGTACTTGAGAAGTTAAAATTGTAAGAAATTTCAACTTGAGAATGATGCCAACCACCTATAGATGGAGTAAGGCATGCAATTGCCAAGAATGCTTGCATAATAAATTGAATTCAAAAACAAAAGAAGACAAATATGCCACAGACATTACCCCTAATCACTGGTGTCAAGAATATGGATTTTGATATGGAAGTTTTGTCAATTACCTAATTTGAAACTAAAAGTGAGAGTCATCATGATGTGCATGATACCCCCTATATCTAGATTCTCTAAGAAAATTGTACTAAAGCTATTGATTTTAACTAATTTAGATGTGTAAAAACTATAGTTGAGCTAAAATCTTTGGCTATTACTAGAAAACTTGGGTGTTTTTTGCCTAGAAAAGATAACTAAAATGAGGACACCCTTGTGTTTAGTGTTTCTATCTATTTTTGATGTTATTGTCATGTGCTAAAACTCATCCTTGATCTAGAATTATCATTATTTTTATATTCTATTCTAAATAGTTTGACCTCTGGATTTTGAACTGGGTGATATGAATGTTGTTATTTTGATTACTAGGAGCTTTGATCTCTATGACAAAACCCTTATTTCTTTCCCCCTCTTTTGAGGGTAGGAATGATTAAACACGTAATGATTTCCCTTAGAAGAAAATAGTTCGGCAAGTGTGTTATGTTGCATAGATATAGGATATAATAATGAAATTTGACAAGATATCTCTAGATATATTAATGTTTGTATTGAGATATTTGTTAGATCAACAGGGGTATGCTTATATATATATATATATATATATATATATATATATATATATATATATATATATATATATATATATATATATATATATATATATATATAATGTAAAATCATGTGCAATGTACTAAACTAGAATTGGAAATGTTAGATGTTAGTTATTAGTTGTCAAGGAGGGATGGAGCACAGTGTCCATCATGACATCCAAGAAAGCAAGGTAAATGCATGATATGGATCATGACATTATAAACAAGGACAATAAATCATGTAACAAACATAAAAAGTAAGAATCAAGAATTAATAAGCATACAAAGTTGGCCAAGGGTCCACACAAACAAGGGACATGGGCATATGTCACTCAAAATGGAAAGTAAGCATACAAGGCATGTTCATATACTACATACACATATAATTTGAAACAAGTAAAGATTGGCAAGAGGGCCACAAGAACATAGAAGAGTACAAATAAAGGACATTGGTAAATGTCCAAAGGTACACACATATAAATAGAATTAAATGACATTGGTAGATGTCCTAAGGCACACATAACAAACAAAACTATAAATGCAACACACAAGCTATGCTAAGCAATAAATGAAAAAAAGTAAACTAGAAATACAAATTCATCTAACTAATAAAAGAAAGAAGTGAAAGTATGTAAGACATGTTAGTACAAGACTAGGTATATGATAATAGATAAACAAGTTATAGATACTAGTGAAATGTTGATATAGTAATCTATGTAATCTAGTAAGTAATGTACATTAGTATGATAACTTAAAGTGTGTAGTGTAATATTGGCATAACCTTCTATGTACGTATGGATATGATATATTATTTTATATGGGTTGATGTAGATTCCAACATGTGGCACACATCCCCATTAGTAGTTATATGGGTCCAATATATTAGGATAATGGAGTAACATGTGGAATTAGTGCATTGGGTAATGGTCGGCCTACATTAGGATTAGTAGATTACCCATCCATTAGAGGTCTATATAAAGGAGATGATTATCATTGTAAAGATATCAAGTAAGCATTGAGTCTTCTATTGTAAGAGGATATTAGAGGGTGTCCCCTTGAAGAGACATAATGGAGTTATTCTTTTATAAAGGAGTATTATTGGTGTTGCCCTACCTTAAGGGTATTCTGAATATATTGAGTATTTGTACATCTTGGTCCGCTAATATATTAGGATAATGGATTAACTTGTGTAATTAGTGCATTAGGTAATGACCATCCTATATTGGATTAGGAGGTTACCCAATGCACTAACTCCACAAGTTAATCCATTATCCCAATATATTAGACCCATATAACTATTAAGGGGGATGTGTGCCACATGTCAGCATCTCCATCAACCCATATACAATAAAATATCATATCCCAAGGTAAATAGCCTTCTCTTTACTTTTACCCTGGTTCAAAATCCCCTCAAAGAGGTTTTCATGTTGGGACCTCAATTTTTCACTTATTTTTTTGTGGTTAAGGGTATTCACTCATTCTCCAAAATAAGATTCAAGATCTAGTTTGATTAAGAACCCTTATTTTTGGTCTCCCAATGGAACATTGTCTCTTAGGCCTAGAGAATTTCAAAAATACTCATTGTTCTCAAACTCATCTACAGACACTATGGATTATTGTTGGTTTTAGGCTATAAGTTGAGTGTGATATAAAGGAAGTAGATTATTTATAATAACTAGGGTAAGGGTATAATTGACATGGGTGTCAAACAAATTGGTATTTTCAAGGTCTTCATAAATGTTATGATTAGACTCTACTTCATTATCAACATCATCATCACTATTCATTTATATTAAAACATGAATAAGATATCATGGTCACCCTAGGTGGTTTAAACCCAAGACCATAACTTCATTTTTATCAAGTTATATATATTGGCTTAAGAGTACCTTGCTTATTAGGCCCTAGGCCTCCTCCTTCATAGGCTTGGTTTTTCATGATCTAGTTAGGAATGGGATACTTGTCATTTTTATATAAATCATCTAATCCATCATTGAAAAAATAAGATTCATCATTGGTGAGAAGGTATTGTTCTTAGCTAGTGGCTGGTATGAAAATGATAACAGTTGGACTACAAATTTTTATTTTTCCCTTTTGTTTCCATTATATAAAAGGTTGCTTATATTTAAGTCTTCCATAATACTTCAGCTTCTATGGAAGCTTGGCAATGTGAAATTTTTCATGAGTAAAATACTCTCCTAGGCCATTGGTTGATATGGTAAAATGATTAGATAATTCATGAGGTGGTATATGGGAAGATGAATCAAAGCTATCTCGGTATATACAATTATCCTTGAAAAAATCAACAAGTATTTCTTTGCATTTATCCTTTTTGGGAACCAGATCTAGGATAAAGTGGTGATTGTAACTTTCATACTCAACCTCTAAATGTTTGTAATGTTTGTAGGGCTATAAATCTCCATTGATGGTGACCTCTATGCTTGAGTGAGAAAACTTGAGATACTAGTGAAATGTTGAAGGGATCTCACAAATTTCATGTATATAAGGTCTACCCAAGAGAAAATTATTTGATAGGTTAAGGTCTAACTCATGGAAAAGTGTATTGTGGGTTAAGGGCCCGACTCTAATTAGAAATATTATGGTTCCTTATGATTCCCACTCTTCATTATCATAGGCCTTGATAGTTATTTTTTCTAGATATGTATCAAATATTTTATATCTGATATGCTTGATGAGATTTAGAGACACAATATTCAAGCCTAATCCATTGTTCATGAGGAAAAATTTAACTTTGTGCTACATAATGACAAATTCAATATAGAATATATTTTTATGGAGAGGGCCAAGGGATGAAATATAATTTTGATAAAAGGTCAAATATTGGCTTGGGGATATATTTCCAACCAAATTTTAGAATTTGTCTAGGGTTATGTTGTTTGGAACTTGGGATTGGCCTGGGAAATATTTCAGGATGTTCTTGTAGATAGTAGTCCTTAATGTCAAATTTATTCCCATTAAAAATGGTATATGGATTGTTCTTATCCAAAATAGTGGGTTAGATGGGTTGATAATGGTAATATTTGATCATCATGTTATGATTGCAAAATTAGGATTAGATACAAGACCATTATTGCTCTAAAATGTGTCACACATTATCATTGATTAAGGAAGAGATTATTGAGCATTATCATTGAATGTTGAGTTATTATAATAAGTGTTGTCATTGATTTCAAAATTTATTATGAATGTGCATGATCAAGTATGCTTTTAGGTATGTATATGATGATATCATTTTATCCCAACATAGTAAGTGTCATTGTTGTATAAAGAATTATGTTTTAAGAATGTTCTTATGTTAGCTTTAATTGTATCATTGATATTAGCATTAGTATGTACAAGTTAGTATGTCAAGTGTTAATAATCTTGTAATTCTTTGTCTAGACATTATGAGAAGGTATGTGAAAGAAGCATGATGAAATGAGTGAGATTTGAATAAAAAACTATGTGCTTTAAAGATATGTGTAAGTAGATCCTAAGATGGTCTAAATGAGCTATGAAGATGAGAATGATATGAATAATATGTGATAGTGTTTGATCATGAGAGACACTATTTTATTTTGTACATGAGGTGTTGAGGACCTTGTAAATTATTATAACTTTGAAGATTTGTGCATGCAACTCTAAAGATGTTACAAATATCCTTAATCAAGATTTGAAGATTTATAAGAAGCGCTAAAGATGATCTATTGAAACTCTAAATAAGAGTAAGTGTATGAGGTTTATTTATCATACACAAGAAGAATTTTAACATAGGATATTTTCTATGTAAAGTCTATAGGGTGGCTAGAAGGTCAGATTTGACCTAATGTGATTGGTAGGTCAAGGCCTAGAAAATAAATGGAGAGATGTTGTCTAGATGAGGTATAAGGATTAGTTTCCAAGACATAGATTAGTAGGTGAATATTTACATAGGTGATTCAAGTTTTTTTTAATTATTTTCATGAATTTTTAGGTCATGGTTCACAAAAAAATCTTGAAAATGTGTTTTAAGGTTTCTTGAGTGTATACAATGAAGAGTTATCTACCCAAAAAGGTTTTAAAAATGATCATTGGAATGTGAATAATCTTCATGAGAACATAATTTTTTCATGGTATATGAATAAATATTATATCTCAAAGTTCCAAGCATTGGTTTCCAGAAAGAGGATCTAAGTTTTATGAATAATCGTTAAGACTGAAAAATAGTCTAAACCCTCATAGAACCCTAACATTGACCAAATATTGAAGATATTTTATAAAAATATAAAATTGGTTTTACATGTATAATTAAATTATTATAGGTTTAATTAAACTCTCTTAATCATATTCAACTATGATTAATTTCTTAGGTGAGTGAGTAGACCCTACAAGAAAGTGCTTATCTTTCAAAATTTTATTGTACCAAATAGAGTTGACCAAGTCAATGTTGATAATTAGATGAAGATTAAAGTGTGAGACTTATATTTTATATCCATGAAGGTTTATATATAGTTTATATATCTCAGGTGTGAAAATTTGGTGATCCAAGTTGGCCAATCACTAATAGACCTAGTGATGAAGATAGTAAGAAAATCAGGCAAAATTTGGAAGATGTTTCCTGATATTTTTCCATGTAAGAGTGGTTTATTAAAGTGCATGATTATTTTATTTGTGAATTGAATAATCTATACATTATTTTTATAATCTTTTAAGTTAGTGTAAGAGGTTATAACATTAAAGCTAAAATGGCTTATCAGACTCAGTAGAGTTTATGAGGGAGAAGGTCAACATATTGGTTTGTAAGACCAATAGTTTTCTTTAGATATCATGATATATTTAATGGAGTTTGATATAAATATTTTATAATATCTTGATCATAAATTTAAATTCCTTGAATACATTCAATCAACTATTAAAATTTCATGTTTCATTGGTTGTGTTTTAAAGTTAATTGGTAGTTTTGAGTGAGTATCTTGCATAGAAGAGATTGATCTTGTTTACCTTGAGTTGAAGCATTAGATGATGTTTTTGATGACCATAAATTCACTAGGTTTCTGAATATATTATTTTTTCCATGGTTATTTGGAAAAATTTAGTATGTTCTTTGGTTATTCAATACATAGTTTCTATATGTGCATAAATCTTTTATATGCAGTAATTTAAGAAATAATTCAAGTGGTGTTTGGACCTAAAATATGTTATAGAAATAAATTGGAGTTAGATAATGTATATTTTATTGGAATATGATGTATTCCTTCTATATGATGTGTTTTAAATACTATTTAGTAAATATCAAAGGGTAATGTGTTGTTAAGAAGGCTTATTAGGTCTCCATAAGCCTAAAAGAGGAATAAGGGATAATTGATGTATGGCCAACCTATTATATTGATTGATTCATGATTAAGGAATGATATTTTAATATGATAATAAGTATTTATGTCCAACCTAAAATATTTTATGTAAGTTTGACTAATAAGGATATGATCAAGTGACTTAGTTAAAAGTAAGGGAGTTTAGGCGTATTTGTGTTCTAAGAGAGAGGGAGAGCAGAAGAGGATAAATTAATGATATATATGATTGGTTAGAATAATAAATTAATCTATACCATCATATATATTTAATCAATATCTAAAAAATGTTTTTTATATCAAGATCAAGGTCAAAAGACCCAATCAATCCATGAAAAGGGTTAATTGAATGAAAAATGTTGACGGCTAGTTTGAGAGGGATAGAAGTGAGCAAAGAGATGAATATTAAGATCATCATCTATGGTATAATAAAAATGGGTTTCTAAATGTGATAAAAAAATAAAGTGGATTAGTTGGAATTGAGTCATCTAAGGGGTTGGTGCCTCCTTGAAAGTGGGTTTTTGCTAAATCCTAGCTAAGTTAGTCTTGACCTAGTTGGGGTTGGTCCTCCATGTGGAGTTGGTGCTTCACTAAAGATTTATGTCTATATTATATTAATATAGTCCATTTTATTCATAAATTTTTTTTATTCCCTTTAAGTTTTTCCCATGTATATGATTTGTTCATGTGTTTCATGCTTTTATGTTTTGGTGCTTATACTTGTTAAGATGAACATGCTTGTTAAAATGACTCATATATGATTAAGTGGAATTAAATGAAATGTTTTGAAGACTGATTGAGACCCCCTCATCTTATTCATACTTTTTCCAATAATTATTATTAGATATTGGTCCTTTGAATTAGGTCTAAAATCCTAAAGGAGATTGTAAGAAGCAAGGATGAATAGTTAGCAAGCTCAAGGTGGTTTCTCTACCAATGAGGCTCCATTATTCAATGGATCTAACTATGTCTTTTAGAGTGTTATAATGAAGATATATCTAGTGTCATAAGGACATGATATTTGGTAGTCATTTATGGATGGTTATATTTCACCTCTTATTCCACCAACTAATGCAATAAGTAAGAAGGCTAGTGAAAATAATTCCAAGGCTATGAATGCCATTATGTGTGGCTTATCAGAGGTATATATTGTAAATATAATGCATTATATATCATAACAATATATATGGGACAAATTTAATACCATCTATGAAGGATAAAACAAGGTAAATTTGTCTAAATTAGAGACCCACAGAAGATAGATTGAAATCCTAAAGATGAATGAAGATGAAACTTTTACATCCTACCTATTGAGGGTTGATGAAGTTATTAATATCATTAGAGGATTAGGATAATAAGTGAAATATCCCACTATTGTCCAATTTTTTTTGAGATAACTAACTCCTATTTTGACTCTAAAGTGTCTAAAGTAGAAGAGATACAAGATTTGAACAAGCTAGAGATGGATGGGCTTCATGGCATCTTGACTACCTATAAGATGAGAACAAATGAAGGAAGACATCACAAGAAAGAAGTTGATTTCAAATTTTAATATAAGTCAATTCCAAGAAGATTAAGGATGAGATGTGTTTATATATTGATGATGATGAACTCATAGCTATGTTTTCTAGAAAACTAAGGTTTAGCCTAGGTAAATACAAGGGTAAGTTACCCTTCAAATGTTTCATATATGTAAAGATTGGTTACTTTATAACCAAGTTTCCTAAAAAATAAAAAATTGAGCATAATGAAGAACATGATGAGCACCATGGAGATGACAAAAAATTCTATAAGTTTGAAAAGAAAAAGAGAGATTTAAAGAATAATAAAGGAAGGAAAGGATAATTCAAAAATAAGAAGAGTTTCTATACAAAATAAGATAGTTCGTCTGATATAAGTGATTTAGACACATCTGATAGTGATGATGATAGTAATGAATCTAAACATGACAACAATGAAAATTTATTCATAGGCATAGAATCAGATAATAAGGGTTGTTCAAATTGGAAAGGCCTTATGGCTGATGTATAATCAGATGTAAAAGTATACTATGACAATGAATAAGGACAAGCTAAACTGGATCTTTAAGCTAATCTCATGAGTTCCCTAAAATAGTTAAAACTTGTGAAAAATAATAAGAAAAAATTAAAGTCATTAGTTTAGGAATATGAGGAATAAATCAATTTGATTGAGGAAAGACTGAGTAACACTTCCAATGAGTATGATGAGATCATCAATAAAGTTAAACAATAGATGGGGTAGTCAATAAGGCTAAAGAGGAAGACTATAATAGATATGAAACTAAAATAGAATCTATGAAAGTTGAGTTAGACCAAGCATCTACAAAGGTGAAGAGATTTTTGAAATCTTAAAAGAGCACTGAGGCTCTAGATGATATTTTAATTAGTTAGAAGTCTACAAGTGACAAGATAGTGTAGACACCAAAATTGTGTCGACTCCCCTTGGTCCCTTACACACTTATTAATTTAAAAATAAACTATTTATTTTAAATTAATGACATCCCCTTGGATACCTCACCTATACACCTCACCTTGGACACCTCGCCCTAAGACCATTTCCTACCTTATGACTCACCTTATGACTAAGTCCTTCACATCATAACTACCTAAGACCTATTCCAACTCTCTAACTAACTCTCATGCCTAATAAACCCACCTTTTGACCATTCTCCAATGGTAGAAGCACTTGGCAAATGCAGAAATCGGCCAACTAACTCTTTTACTCATTCTCTATCCGCCGATGTTGGTCAACTATCAGCCAATGCCAATGGGATTGCCAATGATGATTACATAAACTGAATTCTAATGTTGAGTTAGTCTCTCTCTCTCTGTCTCTCTCTTCTCAAAATCTCTCTCTTCCAAATTCTTCCTTCTAGACTCTGAGACATCGACGCGCACACTCTGAGACCAAGCATTAGACTTTAAATTGTGCTCTCTTGGGTACAAAAACTCTACACAAGTCACTCCAGATTGGATTGGAACATTGCACGAGGACCTTGACATCAACCACAAGCAGAGCTAAGTATTATTCTATCTTATTTTAGTATTTAGAATACATTAGTAATTAGTTTCTATTTATTATTTCTAAATACTATCAACTAGAACTGACTTCTTCCTGGAGAGGCTGAAAAGCCTTCCCCATATCTTTATCCTCTTCTCATACCTATCCCTAACCTTTGCCCTTTCTCAGACCCTATTCACTACCTTGCAACCCTGCATAAGCTTTTAAGCTTCGAGACTCTTCTGTCAACCACAAACATAACTTGAAACCCATCTAAGGCCCACTGCCCCTACTGATATTGATACCATAACTGACATTGGCATATTGACCAATCAATGCTGGTAGTACTACTAATGTCAGTGACTATAACAGACTGATTGCAGAGAACAGGTATGTGTTGTCTACTTTTTCTTTCTTAGTCTTTCATTATTTCTTTTCATACAACACTCTTTTTATCAAATAGTGGACTGTCATCCCTCATGGAGCTCTATGCTTCTGGGACCAAGCGTTGCTTGGTAGTCCACCATATCTTTGTCTAACATTTTCTTTATTTGAGTTTCTTTCTCTCTACAGGTGTCTTCCTCCATAGCCAAAGAGGAGCTCCTACAATGCTTGGATACAGTGCATAGCTTAATCTGGGTAATGTATAAACCCTTGACCCTAACCTTTAGTTTCTTCCTTCTTCTGAATGTAATTAGAAAAAATGTAGAGAAACATTCTAGCATGCCCGGTGGGATCCTGGAGTTTTCCTTGGGTTCATTTCTTCTAAAAAGCAAATTTTCATATAGTTGCATTAGGGAAAAATTCTCTCCTTACATCCTTTTCTTCTATCTTTTTATTTCGAAAAGACACCATTAGCACAAGTTAAAAAGAACCTCTTTCTTTTTCTTCTTGTCACCTCTTTCCTGCATTTTAGAGTAGTGAAAATTCATACTCTTAACCTCTTCCCCACTTGTTTGCATCTAAAAAAAACATTTCAATTTGGGTTAAAATATATTGCATTTCATTCCTGTTTGAATGCATATTTAGCTCATCTAGTAATTAAAAATGCATTATGAATAAATCATAGTGCACATATATTACACAACCAGACAACAAACACATCAAATTAAACAATTAAACAAACTTGAGACAAGGCCCATCTAGGATTTCATCACCTAGAAGATACCTTACCCTTCCTGGTGATCCTACTTGGACATCACTACCAAGAGGAGGACCCACTCTATTCTCTGGCAAAGTATAAACTATAGGCAAAGTATATATTGGCTAAGTGGCCTAGCTCAGCTCTGGGTTCATGAAGTGAAGGGAGCAAGCCCCTAGCACTAGGCCACATATAGAACCTAACACAGATTTATAGCACCAAAACATAACCTGAAACTAACCATGACTTCCTCTTTAGGACCCGTTCTAAAAGCCCAATTCCCAAACATATTCTTCTAAGACATAAGCCACCACGACTCTAAAATTTATTCTTAGGAATTTAACATTTTAGAGGTTGCTTGCCATCATCTATTTTTCTCTTTTTATCTAATTTTTTGAGCTGGTAAGGTTGCATTCTAAGGTATAAAAACAACTCAAAATTTCTTTTTCTTCCAAAAACTTTTAGTTTTTTGAGTTTCTAGGAATACACAAAAATTGACATCAGTTTTTCCACCAATGTCAACAACTCATTTCACTAACATCGGTTATCCCACCGACCTTGGCAACATTCCATAACTGACATCAGTTAGTAAACCAACGTCGGTCACTATCAACAAAATTTTCTTTCCATACAGCAAGTTTAAAACCTGACTTTTTTTGCTATTAAACACACATTCTAGTTTTCTAAAATTGAAATACACAATTTTTAAAACCTGAATCCATTTGGTCTTGAATGATTTTGACACGTAGTCAAATCAAATCTCTTATTGACCATGCAAGGCAACAACCACTTCCACCTTTTCCCCTCATAACAAGTCCTCTAATGGAGTATACTTCAGACACTAAGCGTACTCCTGTCCAACCAACCCCAAATCAACCTCCTATTGTTCTTGAAGGGGATCAAGACTTTGAGAGATTCCTTGACCTCAACATCAAGGCTCTCCAACACTATCTCACAAGAAGCCAAATGTGAGATCCTTCAGGTAACCCTATTTATGGGATGCCAACTTCCTTAGTTGAAACGGAAATAATATCGATAGCCTCCATTACCCAACCTATGGTCACCTAGGCCATTGCTTTGACTAGTCACCCAACCATGGCCAATGTTCAATATTTGGCCTCCCCTTCTATTTCTAGACCTACCTCCATCAGGGTTTCTATACCCCCTCAAACACAAATAATTCAAATAAGTTTAACACCTTTTCAAAACTTGCTTGTCTCTGTCCCACCCACTCTTACACCCATAAATACAAGAGTGACTACCTATCCTCTAACTAGTATTGCCACCATCCAACCACCTTTGGTGGCACCTAGTCAAGTTGTGCCTTCTAGCTTCATGGCATAAGCCCCCTTGACCTCAACATCAATCCCCATGATGAACTACCAATATGTTGCATCTATACAAATGCAACCTAGCACATCATATGCCCCTCCCAATGTCTTCTAGGTACCTTACAATCTAAGGGGTGCCCCACCTACCAATCCATCAGCTAATCTAATCAAGATGCTGATGGATAAGATGTCCAACCTTGAGACATCCATTTTTGATTCAAGCAATGTTCTTTCATACGAACAAATTTGCAATGAACCCATCCACCCTTCAGTCCCTATTAGACCATATCCTAGCTAGTGGGAACTCCCAAAATTTACTCACTTTTAGAGTAAAGAGGACCCACAACAACATCTATGAGCATTTAGAAACACTTGCTACCTTATAGCACATGATGATGCATTATTACTTCACACATTTCCCATGTCACTTTCTAGCGCTGCCCTTGATTGGTATAGTTCTATTACCAGTCACTCTCTCTTTACCTTCACTCAACTAGCTCAACTATTCCTCAACCACTTCTCAATCAACATCACTAAAAAGGTCTCCATCACAGACCTATATTCTATTAGACAATTTGACGATGAGTCAATAACTAACTTTATTGCCTATTGGAGAGGTTTGATCAACCAACTCTCCTTTTCTTTACCTCAACCTGAGCTCATTGAGCTCTTTTCAAGAGCATGTGCCAAGCACATCTCATCTACTTTACGGGTTCAAACGTTCTACACATTTGATGAAGCTTTCACCATGGCCCAAAAGCTTGAACTCCATGCTGTTGAAGAAGATAAGGTCAAATTGCATAGTAAAAATACCAAGGCAAAATCCAACGACCCTTCATATTCTAAATCTTCTTCTTCCCACTCCAAGTCCAAGGGATCAGCAAATGTTGTGGTCCTCAGATCATCATCTTCTATAACAACCAACCAATCTAGACCATCCACATCACAAAGCATCACAAGACAATTCCAAAAAAGGTATATACATTGTCAATACACTTCGATAGGAGAATCATACACATCTATGTTGGATAAACTAGTGAAGCAGGGGCTCCTCAATCTCTCTCAAATCCGATCACCCCAATTTGACCCCTCAAAATCCATCCCTGCATGGTATAGGGAAAATAACTTTTGTAATTATCATCATGTCAAGGGTCATGACATAGATAATTGCAAAACTTTCAAAAATATTATCCAAGACCTGCTAGACAAGGGGGATCTTGTTTTAGATAACCCAAATGTGCTAGCTAACCAAAACATAGATATCTTTAGGCAACCATTCCCTAACCATCCCCTAGTCAAAATAATGTTCAGACCATGGCTGATGACCTTCTAGAGCATAATATACACATGATCAATATGGTTTCTCCTTTCATTCCTAACCAACCTCTCCCATAGTCTAAAGAGGTTAGTCAACCTATTTCTCCACCATGGGTAGAAGAGCCTCCTTCTCCTATTTGTCCTCCACAAATGGAAGATAGTCCTCCATCCACCCCCTTTCACATGTAAGAGAGTCTACTTTGACCTCTCCCATATTGGAAGATGCTTTGACGATACCAATGCCACTAGCCCCACCCTCATCCTTCCTATTACCAACAAAAGATCATACTTTCCCCACTCCTAGACCACACGTAAAAGCCATGATCACCCCTGCGCTCTATCCTCTTGAAGAGCCACATTCTCCAATCCCTTCTCCACTGAGAGAAGAACTTGTCACCTCACCCATTTTGACTGAGGAAGATCTAGTGATAGTTTTCTCTCGCCTTTGGCCTGAGATCACTGTGTCCAACACATTTTTGCTCTCACTATCACCAAAAACCTCCAAAATACCAACTACAAGACCTCGCATGATGTCACCTCAACCATTTTCCCAATTGGTAGAAAACTTAGGATTTATCCATTCTAGGAACCTAAAACATGAGGCATTATGGGAGCAACTTAAGTCTCTTTATCTTACACATCCCACTTCATCTTACACTACCAAGCCTTTTGCAACTACTCAACCCAAAATCTCTAATAGGAATCAAGCTTCTACCTCTAAATCTTTAGAAGCTCAGCCTTCCATATCTAAACCTAAACCCTCACAGGTGTCCACCATGTCGAAATAGAATAAATCTCTCAGTGTTCATCTTGAATCCAACCTCACTCACCCACAAGTGAAGGTAGACTTGAACCTCACCCTACACAATAGTGGTCCTCAAACCAAACTAAATAAGGCTACTAAACCACGTCAAAGAATTCCTCCCCCACCTTCACTATTACCCTCTATTTTGGGTCCACACCCTTTTACCTAAATAGGAGTGCTCCCAACTCTAACACCTCACAAAAACAAATTACCTCCATTAGTCCCTCTACCCATCCAACATATATTTCCTTTAAAAAATTTTGCACCTCCCACCAAGAAAGTGCCATCTACGTGAGTGGCCACACCACCACCCAAAAAGATGGTACAAAAAACTCCTCCTACAATTCCTAAACAGAAGTTGTCATGATTAGTGGGTTCCTATGCTTTGTTGTTACACCAATTGTTGTAGTCTTCTAGCATTAGTATCCCTCCCCTTAAACCATACCAACCTCTCATACCAAAACCATCTTAGTTTGATGACACTAAAATCTGTGCATATCATCACACACTTGGGCAGGACATTGAGCATTATTGCACTCTTAAGGTTGTCATTCGTCAACACTTGAAAAAGGACACCCTTTTCATTAAGGATCCTCTTGACCACCCCTTCAAAAAATCATTGACACCATCCCCTGTCTCTCAAACATCCTCACCTACATCGGGATCCTATCGCGAGACTATGGTTCCTCTACCACCTTCTCCCCCTTTGTTTGAAATCAACACTATCAATGTGGCCACCACATCACAAAACATGAAGGATAAAGGAAAAGAGAATATTTCTATTCCTTGGACATATCCATTTTTCAAGCCTTCTCAACCACCAAAACCCAAGATTTCTATCTTGGGCACATCTCAACCAACATCTTCGAAGCCAATCCATGACTCTATGGTGAAACAACTTCACCAAACCCCTGTGAAGATGTCTTTGTATGACCTCATTCAAAGCTCTCTACAACATTGCCAAGCCTTGATCAAAGCCTTACAGGCAATGGAGGTTTAACCTAAAGACCCCCAACCATTGGCTACTCTAAT
Organism: Torreya grandis; assembly: GCA_037957365.1. Lineage (NCBI taxonomy): Eukaryota > Viridiplantae > Streptophyta > Pinopsida > Cupressales > Taxaceae > Torreya > Torreya grandis. Next base: position 1,623,018 of record JARHVA010002781.1, read on the forward strand.
CAAATCATTACCTACCATTTCCTCCATCACCTTCAGTGATTTTGAGATTCTTGCCTCCAACTTGGAAGATCAGGATCTCACCCTCTCAAACTAACCCTATCAGGGAAAAGCTTTGTAGGATACATCCTTACGTCGCACTCCTTGTCAAAGAGGAGCTTCAATGTCTTCTCTCCATTTATCCAACCCATTAATTATCCACAATGGGTGTCAAACATTGTCCCTATCACAAAAGCAACTAGGGGAATTTGACTTTGTACTGACTATCATGACCTCAACCAAGCATCAATCAACTTCATGTCTAACATTGACCAAAACATGCCTACAACCAAAAATCTGAAAGAGTGAGATTTCAAAATTAGAGATCTCATCCTTAAAGAAAACCAACATGTGACCAATATGGAAAGAAGCAAACGAGGCAAGTTTGCTCCTAATTGGCTCAGAGCTTACATAATAACTCACAAATATAGATCAGGGACTTATTATCTATCTTCTCTTGAAGGCTGACTAGAACTTGATCCCCTTAATGCCTTACATTTTCAACCATTCTACTATTAATCAAGTAATCATTCACTTGATGTTTAAATTTAGCTCATCCCTTGAGCAACCCCTGTCATCCTCATTCCTATTCCATTTAACCCTTACCACTATAACAATTAGTTAACCCTTTTTTAAGCATTGATGCTTTGTCCTAATAAAAGGGTAACCCCTAAAAATCTATAGTCTAGTCCATGACTAAAATTTTAGTCAAAAACCAAAAAAACATAAAACTGGGATGCCTCACAAAAGGTCATACACTATAAATGTAGACTATTCCCTCGAAGGATAGCTGCATCATTGCTATAATTAATAGACTACTCCCTTGAAGGACAACTATCCAAAGACATCAAAACATACAAAGCAAAACATAGACCACTCCCTTGAAGGATGGCTATGCCAAAATTTGGCTACATACACAGCACCCTCTCAAAAGCTACCCACATTGATCAGCTTCACATGACCACAAGACAAAACTACATCCCAAGTAGACTTCTCGCATTGATCAGTCTAACAAAAAAAAATTGACTGACAAACTATTAAGTCATGGACTTGTCTATAGTTGATATCTAGGTCACCTATAAAAGGGGAAAAGTTATCCCTACTAAAAGGGTTACGCTATCTTAACATATCGCATAATCACACCTATTACCCCAACATACTCAAGGGATTTTGAGCTCACTTAATGTCAAGTGATTAGAGTACTTCTCTAACACAAACTAATGGTCAATGATGTAATGCATGAATGGGGATTTTGTTTGCAAAAACCCCAATCTATGCTATCATTATGGTCCTTGTCAATGAAAGAACAATGCGCATTTCACTTCTTACACATCTTTATCACATACAACCAAACCAAAACATTTTATAACCAACCCAAACCAAACCAATTCAAATCAAACCAGAACATTTTCTAACCGTTGACATATCCTCATGATTTATTTAATGCAAATATTAATTTGCATTATATAAATTATCATAGCCCACTCACACTAGTTTTTATGGAAAAAAATACACATGGAAACTATCAACTCAACACAATTAATGTCAAGCATATACCATCACCAATATGGAAACTTGCTGAAGCATAAATACACTCATTTCATTTTTAGCATACACCATCACTAATATGGAAAATTGCTAGGGATGAAAAACCATATAGCAAATGTTATAGAATACACCATCACATAATATGGAAAAGGCTGTAACATCATCATACTCATTTCATTTTTAGCATACATCCATCACTAATATGGAAAATTACTAGAGATGAAAAACCACATCACTAATGTTACAGAATACACCATCACACAATATGTAAAATGCTGTAACATCATCATACACTCATCATTTCAAACATAACTAAACCAACTATCAACTACTTTATCCTCTTCTTCCCTTTTGGGGAGAATTACATTGGCCTGAGGCCCTTAAAATAGGGGCTATGTAGGTAGCACTTAGTTGACACAGAGTCTTTTGGGGTTAGCTCAGCCATTCACCAGTTCATTTCCTTAAGGACATCAGCCATTCGTTGGTTCATCTACCTAATGGACCAACCATATAACCTTTGACCATAACTTAACCTAGTGAAACTCAATACACAACCTACCCTCTTCTTCCCTTTTGGGGAGAACTATATTGGCCTGAGGCCCTTAAAATAGGGGCTATGTAGGTAGCACTCAATTGACATGGAGTCTTCTGAGGTTAGCTCGGCCATTCATTGGTTCATTTACCTAATGGATCAACTATCTAAACTGTCCAAAATCATGTCAAAACAACCAGCCCTGACACTGTAGAAGTCACCTTAGAATTCTCATGGGGCACATTGGAGAACACATATATCTCTATGACCACAACAAATAACACTTGAGATCACTTATATCTCAAACCCAACTTGACCAATGACTTTGGAGATCGCAACTATCTCCTCAGACCACGACCACTTTTGAGACAATTCTGCCTTAGTTGTTTTGATTGCATATATGCTACCTCACAAATAGTTAGTAAATTATATGCACCCCATATTATGACCCTCACACGTATTGTTAGATCATGACCAAGTTGATCGCCAATATTTGTGACATTTTCATATTTTTTGGGAGCACTTCCTAGCCTAGGATACCTGGAACATGATGACCATTGGAGCTACAGCTTTGATCATTTAACCCAATCAGCTATGACTAAAAAGTTGGGGCCTAGTTACTTCAATTTTAGCACTCCTCGACCTTGCCTATGACAATTTGACCTACCTATCATGTGAAGTGGTATATGCACAATCTCAACTATTGTAGCATTCACACTCCAACTTCACCATATCCATCCACTATCTATCAAATTGGTAACTGATTTTGGCTTCCCTTTTCTTGATTCCAACTTTGAGGGGGAATACCTCATCCCATACTTGGTACAACCTACACCTTATCCCATACCTGGGAAACTTACTCTTATTTTTGTCTTGCAGTTCGTTAGAACAACCAACAAGATAAAAAGGGGCAAATGTAGACACCAAAATTGTGTCAACTCTCCTTGGTCCCTTACACACTTATTAATTTAAAAATAAACTATTTATTTTAAATTAATGACATCCCCTTGGACACCTCACCTATACACCTCACCTTGGACACCTCACCCTAAGACCATTTCCTACCTTATGACTCACCCTATGGCCAAGTCCTTCACATCATAACTACCTAAGACCTATTCCAACTCTAACTCTCATGCCTAATAAAGCTACCTTTTGACCATTATTTTATGGTAGAAACACTTGGTAGATGGAGAAATGGGCTAAACATCTCTTTTACTCATTCTTTATCCACTGATGTCAGTCAACTATCGGCCAACACTGGCGAGATCACTGACGTTAGCTACATAAACTGACTTCTAACTTGATTTAGTCTCTCTCTCTCTATCTATCTCTCTCTTCTTGAAATCTCTCTCTTCCAAATTCTTCCTCCCAGACTCTAAGGCATCGACGTGCACTCTCTGAGACCAAGCATCATACTTTGACTTTCATTCTCCTAGGTATAGAAATTCTACATAAGTCACTCCAGATTGGATTGGAACCTTACATAAGGACCTCAACATTAGCCACAAGTAGAGCTAAGTATTCTTCTATCTTATTTTAGTATTTAAAATACATTAGTAATTAGTTTCTATTTACTATTTCTAAATACTATCAACTAGACCTGACTTCTTCCTGGAGAGGCTGAAAAGCCTTCCCCATATCTTTATCCTCTTCTCATATCTATCCCTGACCTTTGCCCTTTCTCAGACCCTATTCACTACCTTGCAACCCTGCACAAGCTTTTAAGCTTCTAGGCTCTTTTGTCATCCACAGACATAACTTGAAACCCATCCAAGGCCCACTGCCCCTATCAACATCGCTAACATAACCAATGTTAGCATATTGACCAACTGATGCTGATAGTACTACTGACATCAGTGACTATAACAGACTGATTGTAGAGAACAAGTACGCATTGTCTACTTTCTCTTTCTTAGTCTTTCATTATTTATTTTCATACAACACTCTTGTTATCAAATAGTAGACTGTCATCTCTCATAGAGCTCTACGCTTTCGAGACCGAGCATTGCTTAGCTGTCCACCATATCTTTGTCTAACATTTTCTTTGTTTGAGTTTCTTTCTCTCTATAGGTGTCTTCCTTCACAGCCAAAGAGGAGCTCCTACAATGCTTGGATATAGTGTGTAGCTTAATCTGGGTGCTTGGTCTTAGAGTGTGTGCATCCATGTCTAAGTCCCACTGCCCCTACTGACATTAGTAACATAACTGACATTGGCATATTGACCAACTGATGCTGGAAGTACTACCGACATCGGTGACTATAACAAACTGATTATAGAGAATAGGTATGCATTGTCTACTTTCTCTTTCTTAGTCTTTCATTATTTCTTTTCATACAACACTCTTTTTATCAAATAATGGATTGTCATCCCTCATGGAGCTCTACACTTCTGGGACCGAGCGTTGCTTGGCAATCCACCATATTTTTGTCTAACATTTTCTTTGTTTGAGTTTCTTTCTCTCTACAGGTGTCTTCCTCCACAACCAAAGAGGAGCTCGTACAATGCTTAGATAAGATGCATAGCTTAATTTGAGTATTGTATAAACCCCTAACCCTAACCTTTAGTTTCTTCCTTCTTCTGAATGTAATTAGCAAATACGTAGTGAAATAGATAGGTCTTGGATTCAAAGAAGATCAAAAGAATGCACCTCAAGTTGAGAAGAATGCTATTAAAGATAATAAGATCAACATGAAAAGACCTACTAGATAGCCCAATGCTATAAGGTATGATAATTATTTCAATGGTTATTATTTTGTATGCATTAAATTTGGTCATAAAGAAAGAGAATGTAGAAGACCCTCTAATAATGAGTGCTCATGGAACTATGGAAGGAGAATCAATTAATCAAATTAAGATCACAATCATCATAAGTCAAATGGTATGTATAAGGTGGTTTCTTATAGCTATCATAATGTAGGAAACATTACAATATTTTGTCCTAACAGAGTTATAATATCATCAAGTCAAAATAGGAAGTTTGAAGCTCCTAGAGTGCAAAAAATAAGGAAAATAAATGTATGGAAATAAAAGGAAGTAAATTTAAGTCATGATCAATATACAAGATCAATTAGAATGCTTGATAAGATAGATCATGCCTCAAATGTAAATTCAAGGAATGTTTGTTGTCATCTCACATTGATGATCAAATTTTGATGATGAAATCAAGCCTAAAGTGATAATCAAGTCTAAGAGAATTTTTAAGAATATTTAGTATTGTGAAAACATGGAGATCTAGGAATCTCTTGAGTTCATATTATTTTAGTGCCCTATGAAAAGGTTTAGCTCCATTAAGCTTCGTGGAGACATTATTATATCATAATAAGCATGTGTGTGCACTCAAAGAAGGTTATTATTGTAGAAGATTTTAGGATCTCTATGTTAAAAGAAAGGAGATGAAGATATATATCTCTATGGTTTGAAGTAAAGAAGGTATCATGATGAGAAATCTAAGGTCATTGTTAGGTATTTGAGCTCAAAATATGCATACAATTGGTATATAAGAGGTAATATTTTGATATATACTTGTGTGAGTAGTTGATCTTGATCTATGAAGATAAAGGGGAGTCCTTATTTATATAGTTAATGGGATAGTCTTGTGAATGGTTAAAGAGTTTGATCTTCTTTAATAATATAAAGTATGGTGAGTGATCTGAGTTTGTAATTCTTTGAAAGAAGATATGATTGGTCTAAGGGGTAACTTGGTAGCTATGAAGGTGATTACTTTTTGAATTACATGGGGTTAAGGAGAGATTATGTCTGAAATGCTTCATAGACTCTATCTACTAATTTTTTTATGGATCAGCTGGGAGAGTGACCTAATGGAGAGAATTTTCTAAGTTTTGTTTTAGATTACGATAAAAGTAGGTTTTCAAGGGACCCCAAAACCCTTTAATAGAATCAAAAAAGATAAAGAATTAACAACCACCAGGAAAAGCAGTCCTGAAACCTACTGAAGAGCAGCATCAAAATTAGGTTTTACAGGGACCTGAAACCACAAACATAGTCCAATAAAAGTACAAAAGTTTTACAAGGACCTGGAACCTCAAATAAAGTTTTAGACCAAGAACCAAAAAAAATAGGACCAAAAACAAGAACCAGTTACAACAACTAGCAATAAGGACCTAAACAGGAACAAAACCAACAAAGAAGACCCTAAGTATGGTTATCATAGGTGGTTTCCATAGTTTCTTAAGACTGTGTGCCATATAGTGTCTTTGATAGATTGTATTAAATCAAAAGGATAAAGTATGTTTCTAGTAGCTACAAGAGACCCTTGATGTCTACTACTTGTAGAATCATGGTGGATGCTTAGTTTGAGGGGGAGCTATTTATGTTTTTGACTAAGCCTAATCTATGTCTTATAATCTAAGTTCATTTTAAAAGATATGATAGTTATGGAAGACCTTTGTCATTAATGTCAAAGGGGGATAAATAATAGAAATATTATAAAGGGAGAAAGAAAAGGCAAGATCAGAAAAGGGTGAATAAATTCAAGAACCAAGTCTAAGAGATGATTTTCATCAAGAGTGGTCGACATAGTTTTCTTAGTGTGTTTTTTATCAATCACAAAGGGGGAGATTGTTGGACATTTTAATTAATTAAGGAAGAGATTTTTGAGCATTGTCATTGGCTATTGAGTTATTGGAATAAGTGTTGTCATTGATGTCAAAGTTTCTTATGAAGGTGCATGATCAAGTAAGCTTTGAGTTATGTATATAATAAGATCATTTTTTCCCATCATAGTAAGTGTTATTGATGCATAGAGATTTATGTTTGAAGAATGTTCTTATGTCATATTGATTTGTATCATTGATATTAGCATGAGTATGTATAGACTAGTATGTCAAGTGTCAATCATCTTGTAATGCTTTATCTAGACCTTGAGAGAAGGTATGTATAGGTAGCATGATGGAATGAGTGATATCCAAAGAATAAATTGTGTGCTCTAAAGATCTATGAAATTAGATCTAAAGATGATTTGAATGGGATTTGAATATGAGAATGCTTCAAATAATACTTGACATTTTTTGATCATGTGAGAAGTTATTTGAGTTTATACATGAGGTGTTGAGAACCTAGAAAGTAATTAAAAGGTCAACTCTAGAGATATGTGTAAGTAGATCTAGAGATTATATGAAGATCTTTAGGCAAGATATAAATATCTATAAGAATATATAAAGATGCTCTATTAAATATCTAAAGAAGAGTGAGTGTATGATATTGATTGATCTTACACAAAAGGAATTAAAACATAAGAGAGTTTTAAGGTGAAATATATAGGGTGTTTAGAAGGTCAGATTCAAGATCTAATATGGCTGGTAGGTCAAGGCCTAGAAAGCAAAGAGAGAAATGTTGTCCAAATGAGGTATAAAGATCAGTGTACAAGACATAGATGAGAAAGTGAACATTTAAAAAGGTGATTAAAGTTATTTTTAGTATGTGCATGAAGTTTTAGGTCATAGTTCATAATAAAAGCTTGAAAAAGTGTTTCAAGGTTTTTCAAGTGCACAAAATGAAGAGTTGTCTACCTGAGAAGGTTTTTCTAGTGTTTTTTGGCACATGAAGTATCTAAATTATAACCTAATCCATTCGTGGTATATGAATAAGGGTTATATATCAAATTTCCAAGCATTGGTTTATAGAAAGAGGAACTAATTTTTATGAATAATCGTTAAGACTAGAAGATAGTCCAAATCCTTATAGAACCCTAACATTGACTTGATATTAAATATCTTGTTATAAAGAGATCATAATAGTTTGATGTGTATAATTAAGTGATTGGAGGTTTAATCTAACTCTCCCAAGCATCTTTAGGTGTGATTGGTTTCTTAGGTAAGTGAGCAAACCCTATAATAAATTGATTATCTTTTGTAGATTTATTATAGTAGATAGATTTGACCAAGTAGAAGTTACTAAGTAGATGAAGATAAAAGTGTGAGATTTTGAGTTGTTGTCTATGAAGTTTTATATATAGGTTCTAGATCTCATGTGTGTAAATTTGGTGATCTAAGTTGGCCAATTACTAATAAGAAAATTAGGTAGAAGTGAGAAGATGTTCTTCGATATGTTTTCATGTAAGAGTGATGCATTAAAAGTGCATGATTATGTTATTTGGGACTTGACTAATCTATACATGCTTTGCATGAGAATGTAATTCATTGTAAGAGGTTATAATATTGAGGCTAAAATGGCTTATCAAACTGAGTAGAGTATGTAAGAGATAAGGTCAATAGATTGGTCTACAAGACCAATATTTCTCATTAGATCTCATGATTTGTTAAATGGAGGTTGCTCTGAAGTTGTTATAATATCTTGATAAAATATTGAAATTCATTGAATAAATTAAATTAGATGTTAAAAGTTCATGTTTCCTTGACTATGTTTTAAAGTCAATTGGTAGTTATGTGTGAGTATCTTGTAGAGAAGAGGTTGAGCCTGTTTACCATGAGTTGAAGCATCAAATAAAGTTTTTAATGACCCTAAGGTCATGAGGTTTTTGAATATGTTATTTTATGCCATGGTTTTTAATAAAAATTTAGTGTATGACATAGTTGTTCAATATAGAGTGTTTGTATATACACAAGTCTTTTATAAAAAGTAATTTGAGAAAGAGTTCAAGTGGTGGTTGGACCTAAAAAGTGTTATGGACCTAAATTAGAGCTAGATAAGGTATATTATGGTGGAATATTATGTTTCCCTACCATTTTATATGTTTTAAATATGCTTCAAGAAATATCAAAGGGTAATGTGTTGTTAAGAAGGCCTATTAAGTCTCCATAAGCCTAAAATAGGAGTAAGGGATGATTAATGTATGGCCAACCTATTGTATTGATTGATTCATTATTAAGGCATGTTATTTTAATATGATAAGACCTATTCATGGATGAACTAAGATATTTAATGTATGGTTTACTAATAAGTATATGATAAAGTGACTTGTATAAAACCAAGGCAGTTTAGGCCTATTTGTGTGCTAAGAGAGAGAGAGAAAAAGAGGATAAGAAAATTTTATAGATCATTAGTGATCAAAATAAGGCCATGTGGACCATAAAATATATATCATGAATATATAACATAGGTTTTACATATGAGGATCAAGGTTAGAAGACCTAATAAAGCCATGAAGAGGGCTAGTTGAGTAAAGAAGGTTAAAAGCTAGTTTGAGAGGGACAAAAGTGAGCAAAGAGCTGAAGATGAAGATCATTATATATTGTATAAGAAATAAGGTTCTATAAATGTGTTCAAAAAATAAGGTGTATGAGTTTATGTTCATTCATCTAGGGTGTTGGTATCTCCTTCCAACTAGGTGCTTGCTAAAGCCTAGATGAGTTGGTACTGAGCTAGTTAGGGTTGGTTCTCCATGTGAAGTTGGTGTTTCACTAAAGATTGAAGTTTGTCTTATAAGACTATATTTCATTTTTTTCACTATTGGGTTTTATTCCCTTTAAGGTTTTCCCATGTATTTGTTATGTTCATGTGTTTCATGCTTTTATGTTTTGGTGCTTATGCTTGCTAAGATGAACATGCTTGTTGGAATAGCTCATTTATGAATAAGTGGAATTGAATGTAAAGTTTTGAAGACTGATTCACCCCTAGTCCTCTTTTTTCCAAAAAACTTATGGTGGAAAGAGGCTAGATAGGATAATTTTCAATTATCATTACACTTGATTATGGTCATGGGGTAATGATGTGTTATCAGTATAAGGTCCAAAAATAGTAATCCCTAGTTGCTGGTGCTCTTATTTGCAGTCCTAGGTCAATGAAGGATCATTGAAATATATATATTGATTGGAATTATTTGGAAATGGTCCTATTCTATTATCACTTGATCTTGAATTGAAGGTGATGGTGTAAATGTAGATCCCTATAATATGACCTATAATCTTGGTGTAGTCATGTGCAATTATGTGATAGGTTTGTTAGGTATTAGAACTATTCAGGCCTTGATTCCTTTTATTTGGTTGAAATTGATGTTGTTACTAATGAAATTTTTCTTATTATCACAACTATTGATACTATTATTATTGTTCTCACCTTTGTTGTGGATGTTGTTGATTTTTATTGTTATATTGTGGAAAAGCATTTTGGTAGATACCTAGGTTCTGATTGGATATAGGTGCTCTATTATCCAATTTAATCTCTTCATTTTATAAAATATTTTAATTGATATGTTTTATATGCACACATGTTCATGAATTTGATGGTATTCATAGAACTCATTCTCTACATACCAATCTAGATATGGAATACCCTCAAGATAATGTTTTAGAGTTGGTCATCTAATCATGATAGTAGTGGCTAGTTTGTAAAACATGGATTCAATGGATTCTCCAAGGTTAATAAAGACATGATGAGAAGTCACATTTCTTATTAGAGGAGGGGTTTGCAAAGGTAGTGGTTGCTATATTTTTTGAGCTGATCTATGTTACTATAAAGGATATGATTATTGAATGTGTTTTTGGTGAGGAGTAAGTTACATTTATGGTGTAGGTTGAGTAGATGGTATTTACACTATTCAGACATGACACAACTTGGTTGTTCCATTTCCAACAACATTCTTAAATCAATTGAATTAATTGGATTTTTTATAATTATTGGTCTAGGCTAGTGATGATGTTTATACTTAGACTTGGTTTTGGTTTTGATGTTTTCCTATGGCTTGGTTCTGATTCAATGAGGTTTACTTGATAATCCATTTTTTAATAAGTGCATTTTCAATTATCAAACCTTATAAGATGATCTTCTTGAAAGTATGTGCACACTAAAGCTCTAGATGTAATATATCTCTTTATTTTATTTTTTGGTAAACACAATGGCTAATTATTTATCTAGTAAGGTGTGGGTGAAATGACAAGTAAGTTCTCTCCATCACTATATATAACTAAAAAATGATTCAATAACTTTTTTCTTGCCCTGAGTCAAATCTAACAATGAAATCTTTTGCTCGAGATCATAGGAGAAATGTTGCATAAATTTATCTTAGAGGTCGTCAAAACTAGATACATAATTCTTTGCAAAATTTAGGAACCACTACAAATCCTATCATCCTATAATTTGAGGAAACAAAAGGAGGTAAATGTCATTGTAATCCATTGGATGGAAAGCAACAAATAATTGTCAAATGAGCTTTAGGGTGACCTTTACCCTTACATTTATCAAATTTTGGTGGTTTGTACCTTGAAGGAAATGGTATCTATAGATACTCGATGTTGAATGGGTATAAACACATTTCATCTAACTTGAAATTCTTAGTCTATTTCCCTAATTGAATAGTAGTAATTTAATTGTTCATTTGTTACATCTCCTAGGCTAGGAAACTATATGGATCATTGGCTTGAGGTGGAGGCTAGGTGGTTAAAGGTGGATTACCTTAACTAGGGTGTAATGGAGGTATGGTTTGTTGTGGAATGTTGGTTTAATGAGGGAACTAACCAATAATATGCATCTATGGATTAAGATGTAGTTTTTTAAATTACACATGTTGTTATGCTATATTGTAGTTTGGATTTAGTATATAGGCCTAATTTTGAGGGAAGTATAGATGCAATAGAAGGATATGGACATGGTTAAAGTATTATGCCTATTGAGGTTGAGTAGGGACTTTTTTTTTATTAATCAAACCTAGTTGATTAAAGGGAAATTATTGTGGACCAAGTGCTTGCCATTGGATCTATAGCACATTTTGAACAAGAGGTAATTACTACCGAATTGGTACTTGTGAAATAGTAGTAATTCTTGGCTGCATAAATACTTGTTGTGAAATAGATGTTTATTTTATGTTTTTCATTTGTATTTGACCAATGGAATTACATTATTGATTAGAAAATGTTTGTGATTATAAAGGCATATTGGTATGTGACTATTGAGGTATACTTGTCATTACCTATTGAGGTGGAACATTTATTGCCCCCCAATGGTGGAATGTTTGACCTCTACTATGAAGGTGTATTAGACTATTCTTATTATTATGTAATTTTATCCATCACCTATTGAGGTGGAGTAACATTCATCATGTTTTATTGAGGTAAGGCATTAGTTATTTCTTGATTACTTAATCCTTATGTTTGTGTGCTTGATAAAGTATCTAGTTGAGGATTAGAGGTAGCTTGTGGTTAGGATGTAGGAGTTCTTCCCCATATTATTTTGAGCCACTCATGGTGTTAAATAAAGTTACTGATTTTAGACTAATTTTTGGTATAGTTAAACCACTATATCTTGGATTTAAAGACACTTTCATATTATCCAACATGTTTGGCACATTGTTATTCATAGAAGCAGTAGACACTTGTTCAATAGTTGGGATGTTGAACATGTCACCAACTAAAGTCATTTGATAAAATGGGTATGTACACAAATTTTATTGACTATCTATTTTATTAATAATCTTGTTGAAGGATAAAACTCTATGATTATAGCAATTGGCATGGCCATGTTATTATAATTTCATGCTATATTCAAATAGATTTGATATGCTTGTTACATTTATATAAAGTGGTCCTTTATAAGGCCCTTTATTGTGATAATCATATTATGGTCTTGGTATAAAATTAGCATAAGTGTGTGAGGATTAGTATTAGATTCTCATTAAATGGATTGATTATAAGGTATGTTGGGAAGAACTCTAATTAAACTAAGCAAATTTTCATGGCAGAAGTCTGTTGAAAACTTAGCCCTTGTATACTCATAATATTTTCAATTTTTTATCAATTATCGATGCTCTTTATCTTATAGTAACCCATCGAGTATCAATATATCTAAGTTTACTCTCTAAGGGTGCATTGAGAAAGGGGTGGGTATACCATTAGTTGTTTACAAGATTGTTATCCCTTTTTCCTCTTCCTATCTAGACACTTGTCTTTTATAAACCATTCCCCTATGATTGACCTTCTATTTTACACACTCCTCTAGTTTTTTACCACCTTTAGTACCTCTTTTCCTAACATAAATCACCTTTTAACAATTTAAATGACTATGCTGGTTGTGTCAAAATTATACTCTTATTGACAAAACTTATTAAAGGTCTAGGTCAGCCCTCGACTGACATAGTTTGTGACCTAGTGAGTTTTTATCAATAATGATACTAGGTTAACCTACTCAACCCTATCAACCAAACTTTTTGGATGGGTTTAGGATTTTATCCACCTATATAAACACAATAATTTTTCCATTTCTATGAGAAGAGAAGAATAAGTTAGATGTATTACGCATTTACTTATCCACCATTATACTTAAGGAACAAGCTTAGGGTTTCATACTTTCTTTGGAGATATGGATTTTGTCTTGTAGATAATTATTTTATATTCATTGAAAGGTTGTGTATCCTAGAGATAATTTATCCTTATCATCCTTACATACCACACAAACCTCTTGTGAATCACCATGGCCAAGGGAGAGATTGAGGCCTAGTGGTTTCATCTTTAAAGGTAAGTATTCATAATTTTTTTCCTCCTTTTTAAGAGTAGATAGATACGCATTTGAACTTATCTTTAATGCATTAGGATTCCATGTATATTTATGTGAGTATATGTATCTTATGCATGTTTACTTTTTTATTACCCCTACTTTGTGTCACAAGATTTGGAGAGCACTAGATTAGACTTTTACTTTACTTTTTATTAGTATAGTTACTATGTAAATATGGGACTTAATTAGGGTTATTACATAGTTTTTATTTATTGAAGGCTTTGGGACCATCCCTAGTGGTATTATTATGGTAAGAGATCCCTTAATTTGGTCTAGTGGATTTATATTGGCCATGTTCCTAATTATCTAATGTATCCACAATCAAAAGTGTAAGTAGGATCTATCTTCCCTGAGCTATGATTGATTTATAGATCTGATGCATTTTTGATTGCATACATTCTAGATAACCCAATGTAAATCTAACCCTTGCATGTTTTCATTCACATTTTTCATTTCTATCATTTTATTATTGTTTATATTTTTGATACTATGTTGACTAGGTTGATATAGTTTATAACTTATATGTGTAGGTTTAACAAATAGATGCATCAAAATGACTTTATTATTTCTATGTAATTTTTCATCATATATAGGTTATTAGATTGAATAGGGTGACACAATACTCTTATTCAGTTATAGACAATAGAATATGTTGAACAAGTTAACTTAGTTTCTTATTTAGCTCCATTATAGAAAACTAAGTCATGCAGGTCAACTTAGTATCACAGTTAGATTTTAAATAACAAACTAGTTCAACCAGGTTGAATCAATCATCTTAAACAAGCTTCAACAAATAGGGAATTTTATAACTACATCGACCCAATTAACATAGCTGGTAGAACTTGCAAGCAACATTCAAGGAACTTCAACATAAATTTCATAATCCTTAGAATCTTCCAACACATGAAGGTTCATTTATTTCTCTATCTTTCAATTCAATTCTTCATTATAGTTCTATTTTGTGTAATGTTTGTAGTATTCAAAACTACACTCTTACAACAAACAAGGTCAACCTATTCAACCTAGTTATGCAGTCCATTTTTTGTCTAAAATACTAGGTCAACCTAGTTGACTTATTTCTTAAGTAATTCTACCCATACAGTACAATAGAAACCCTAATGAATCTATTCTATAAGGTTTTCATATAGTGTCATCTGAACAGACTCTATAGCATGCTTAAATTGGGAATTAAATCTTATATACTATTAATTGATTCACACTTTCATTTTCAATTGTTTTCATGGAAAAGTAGCTCACATTGTCTAATTATGTGGGTTTTAAAAAAAAATACCATTTATTTTTACTATTTTTCTCTTTTTACACACACTAAAAAATCACACAAATTTTAAAATGCATTCAACATTTATCTTCGTAAGGCCTACCTTTTGGATTTCATCATCAAGTGGGAAGCCAACTTGGTTTTTTGGTCAAGTATAAATATGTTATTAATGGTATATATTTGATAATAACCCGACACCCTTATCACTATGAGATTGTGAAGTGAAGGGATAGACCCCAATACCAAGCCAGTACCATTGCCAACATAGATCAATTTCAGCCTAATCATCCTAAAACCATCCATATATTACTTTTTAGTCCCTTATTTTCATCCAAATTACCTATCCCACTTAAAATAACATTTTATAATAATCTAACAACATTCAGGATGACCACATAGTTACCATTCACTTTTTTAGTTGACTGCTTGTTCTTTTCTCATTGTATGTTGTATTACAAAAACTTGCATTGGCCAACATTGGTGCAAGGTTTTGTGTTGTGTGTCCCAAATAGATAATTCTATTTGATCTAATTATTTTTGTACTTAATTTCACTTCTTTTTTCAAGTACATTTCAAAAAAATCCTTATTTTTAGTAAATTGTCATTCTTTTTAACATAGTCTCTTACAGATTATCTTTTTACATGACTATAGTACTAAGTCGATGTGGTTGACCTAGTACTCATTTCTACCTATTAAGTTATAATACTAAGTAAAATTGGTTGAATCTATATCCTTATCAAGTTGTCTTTTATCTTAGGTTACAATACTAAGTTGACCTATTTGAATTTATATCCTTGTTGGCTCAGTTTAATACCCAATTTTTAATTCTAGATCGACCTTGTTGACTCTATACTCTTATCTATATTTTCCATCTCTTTGATTTCCATCAAATTTTCTTTCCCTAATCTCTCTCTTGCATCATGAACTTCTTTTTTGAAGAGAACACTGAGTTGAATTCAAAAAATATGATGAGTCTTACCAACCCTAATAGGTTCTCCCATTAGTAGCTTGTGGCTGCTACCCTAGATGAAAGTAATGTTCATGTAGCCACTTTCACTACAAATTATGGGACCCCTCCTCATTCCTCTTCACTTTGCAATCTTATCTTCTCATTTGAAGATAAACCCAAATTAGAGTATAAACTAGAAATGATCTACTTCATTAATGATTTTCCTCAACATCAAGGAAAGGATCCTTCTACTATTTACCATGTCATGATAAGTGTTTACATCAAGGACTGAATTCAACTTTTCCCACATTATCACATATATTTGGGGATACTAGCTTATTTGATTATTAGTCACTTCCCTCTATTTTTACCCTTCCTCATACAATGACTTCCTCTTCTTTGATTTCCTCTACCTCCATGCCTAGTATCTCTACTAACATGGTAGGTTTTACATCTAGTAAGCCTCTTCCTAGATGCATTCTTCTCAATTTTTCCACTATTGCATAATTTATTACCCATGGTAATCATGCCTCTAGTTCTACTCCTCATCCCTCTACTATTCCATATTTTTCCACACAAGAAAATTATGCCACTAGTGTCTCACTTACTAACAGTTGTTCTCAAGCTCCTACTAACACCCATAGTGGTACCCAAGACATTACTACCAACTTCAATGCTTAAAAAAATAATGCAAATCAAACCCATCAACTTATATTATAAACTATTAATCAAATGAATTATTTTCAAGCTAACAATGCAAATCAAATTATGCAAATGCAAAATCATCTTATCCATCTTCAAACCCACCCTCAATAGATGCCATGGGGCACACATAATCTAAACACTCCCCCACTACCTCTTCAGTATATCCATGGTAATATTATCCCCCAACTTCTTCATATTAATTAAAAAAATAATCATCTTCAAAATGAACCTCTTACATCTCAAATTGATAATATCGATATAGGAGGTATTACCCCTACCATTTCTTATAATGGGTTAACTAATCCTACTCTTCATTTAAAAAAATTATAAATCTATATAACTACTGGGTCAAGTTAAATACCTTTTATACTACCAATCTATTATCAAAAAATCTCACAAGTGATGCTTTAGACTAGTAAAACTAACTCAGATATCATTCCATCACTAGATTAGAAGACTTAGTTAATGCTTTAGTCCAAGAGTTCCAAACTAGTGATTTCCCTAAGAATATCTTGGCCCATTTTATCAATTGTAATCAAATTGAGACCAAAACAACATAAGCTTTCATTAAATAATGGAAGACATTTTATAATAAATGTGAACATAATATGGTAGATGAAAACCTCTTTCATTTATTTACCATGATATTTTTCCCAAGTTGTAATATCAAGTCTCAACTCTCTCTTCATGTACTCTAGAAGAGGCTATTGACCTATCGAAGCATTAATATTTCCTTATGAATCAATTTTAGCCATCCCAACCTTCTATGGGTACTCAAATATTAATTAATAATAAGAATCATCATGCTAAAAATGATGGTGTTACCAACTCTTATGATACCTTTCATACTATTCACATTGTTGTTCCTAACCAAACTTTAGAATAATCTTCCCCTCCCAGCCACATCCCTAATTCACATTTATCTTTAGCCAATAAAATCAATGTTCACAAACCTTTATCCTTAGTAGAATTATAAAAACATCTACCATTATAACTTGATCCCACTTGACCCATTAAATCTTGGTACTATCCCAATAAATTGTATTGGTTTCATATTAGTTGTGGTCATTCTCATGAGACTTATAGGCAGCTTTATAATTTGGCTATGGATTTCCTTCTTGGTCCCAATTTTAACCATGATTATATAATTTTTAAATTCCAATAAGCCTATGACATTAATTTCAAAGCCCATGAAAAACAAACTAAATCTCAAGCTTTAAACCAAGATAATGCTCATTTGTCCATCTATAAAGATCCACTTCTAAATCACCATAATAACCAAGAGAATCCTACCCCTTCAAAAAATAATGTTGATAGTCTTCTTGACCCAAATCTTGAAGAGAGTGTGGTCAATATGACTAAAATGTGAAGGGTGGTTTCTTTCATTGATCCTCTACACATCCACACACCTCAATTTTCTTAAACATTTTATGTTATCCAATATTCTTCTCTAACTCACCTTACTATGTTAGGGAAAGAAGACCTCATCTCCTTTAATAAACTAATTCTAACACCTCCCTTGGATAACACTTCTCATAAAATTTATACCATCCTAATAACTTCTTTACCTATCACTAATGATACTCAAACTTCTCTCATCACTTCTTCTTAAACCAAACCTACATCCACTACCTCATCCTTAGTAGAATTATAAAAACATATACCATTATAACTTGATCCCACTTGACCCATTAAATCTTGGTACTATCCCAATAAATTGTATTGGTTTCATATTAGTTGTGGTCATTCTCATGAGACTTATAGGTAGCTTTATAATTTGGCTATGGATTTCCTTCTTGGTCCCAATTTTAACCATGATTATATAATTTTTAAATTCCAACAAGCCTATGACATTAATTTCAAAGCCCATGAAAAACAAACTAAATCTCAAGCTTTAAACCAAGATAATGCTCATTTGTCCATCTATAAAGATCCACTTCTAAATCACCATAATAACCAAGACAATCCTACCCCTTCAAAAATAATGTTGATAGTCTTCTTGACCCAAATCTTGAAGAGAGTGTGGTCAATATGACTAAAATGTGAAGGGTGGTTTCTTTCATTGATCCTCTACACATCCACACACCTCAATTTTCTTAAACATTTTATGTTATCCAATATTCTTCTCTAACTCACCTCACTATGTTAGGGAAAGAAGACCTCATCTCCTTTAATAAACTAATTCTAACACCTCCCTTGGATAACACTTCTCATAAAATTTATACCATCCTAATAGCTTCTTTACCTATCACTAATGATACTCAAACTTCTCTCATCACTTCTTCTTAAACCAAACCTACATCAACTACCTCATCCTCTCAAGATAATCAATAAACCTGTCTTCCAAATAAAACTTCTTCCTCTTATCAACATAAATTCACATGCACTTTAGTTCCTCCTTTTGAGGACTTCCTTCAACACTATGAACCTATTTCCAATTGTCCTCTCATGGGTTATGATGAGTGGAATCATATCATGGATCTTATTAATATCCCATCTCAAATCCAATTTCTAAAAATTATGCATACCTCTCCACATCATCATAAACATCTCATGTAACTTTTGTTTGAAATGAACATCCCTCATCCTCCCCTAGTAGGACATGAAGACACCTTATTCAGATTAGAAGATAACATTTTACAATAGTTTGAAGAGATGTCCATACATGTTGATGAAATAATGGACACTTCTCTTTCCCTAAAATACCCCATTGCTTCTATGATCCCTAATGAGATTCAACTTTATGCGGATGATCATCCCCTTTTTATCAGTGTCCAAATCAATAATATCTAAGTCAAGTGTGCTTTTATTGATGAAGGTTTTAGAACTTGTTTTTCCTCTCTTTACTTTATCAAAACCCTTGGATATTTTGAATGTAATTTCAATTCCACACAAAGCACATGTCAAGGATATGACTAAAGGAAAATTCCTCCTTTAGGTTATGTGTATATCCCCATTACCATCCCACATATCAGCATTCACATGAGCTCATCACATGAGAGAAATTTCCTCTTCATCTTGCTAATGTGTCAAATTTCCTCACAATGGATCCATCTACAAAATTTATGGGGATACCAATCCTTATAATTTTGAATAATTGTACGACCATGGTGTATTCAATATTCCTACCCTTGAACCCTTTACAATCATTTCATTTCATGACTCTTAATGATTTGAATTTTCTATTAATTATACCTAAGGTTATAATCATCACCCCAAACTCATTGGGAATATACCACCTAACCTAGAAAATTTTTATGATGATGATCTTGATGATATAAATCTCAAGATTAAAACCTTAGATCTCTCACCTCATATCATCTCTCAGCTTCTTGCTTCTTTATAACCTCATTCTCATCAACCACCTTGTGATGATATACCTTTTGTATTAACAAAGACTCAAAATTCAATTCAGCACACCACATCAGATGATAAGGTCATCCCTACCTACACCATCAACCTTCATACACCTAATTATGATTATAGTTATACCTTAGATGATCCACTATTAGGAAGTCTTGTTTAGGCCTAAGATGGTGAGATTATTCATTATCATTCCTATTTGTTTTAATATTTCAATATATCTTCTAGTATTCCATCCTATATCATTCCTAAATTTAGAATTTTTCCTCTTGATCATAAGGTAGATATGGCACACACACACACACATTCAATTTCTGAATAACTTGTAGTAGTATGCTTATTGATCATGATATGACTACTCCCTATCACTTTGATAGACCAAGACCCTTCTAGCTGACTTATCCTAGAGATTCTTGAGATAGTCCTTCATCCTTTCATGTATCCCTCTTATCCCTCATTATATCCTAGTTTAGATCCCATTCCTAATACCTATATAATTGAGTCTCTTCCTTTTTTTATCCTATTACTCCTTTAATTGAGCCTTGTCTAGTTTCTCCAATAGCCCCACCTTCTCTTGGTGATGGTTTTCTCTATTTATCTTAGTTGTCTCATTTTCCCACCAAATGGGCCAATCAAACTTATTGTGGCATTCATAAAGTTGTAGTAATTATATTATTGTTCCCTATACCAAGCTTCTTTAGCTTCCATTTATTCTCCTCCTATGAGTACACCCATTAAGTCTACTCATAAGCATATTTGTTGCTTCAAATAAATAGATGACCATTCATCATGCATTATTGAAAACTATGACAATATATTAACACCTTACATCCTACCACTCCTCAACCCTCGTACATAGATATACCTCCCACCAAAATATTACCTAAGTATCTTCAAAAATATAGAAAGGTATATTGTCTTTGTCACCAATGTAGTACACATCACACTGATCAATGCCACATTATTTAGTATCATCTTAAGGATCACTTCATAATCATTATTTCACCTTCTACCATTTCTTATATATTGTAATAAGGCTCCCCATTCTTCCCCCATAGTTCTACCTCTTATGGTTATATCTCCGCCTATGGTCCCTTCCCCACCTATTATTTTAACACCCATGGATCTACCTTCATTGGTTACACCTTTCCCTTCAGTGACCCCTTCATCTCCCATAGAACCCACTCCCATGCATTCTCTACAACATCCCCTACCTGATATCCCTCATTGTAATGATCCATTTGGCATTCCTACATTTTATATCAAGGAGATTTAACTTTAATTATTTTCCCAACTTTCCTTGAATATTGATGAGACTTTGGCTATAATACACATTCAATTTCATAGATACTTATCAAATGTTATGGATAATGTGTGTGGACAAATATATTAGTATTTATGAACACATGCATGGTTTTCTTACATTTTAATTTGAATTGGATGTGTGCTCCAAAATTACACTTATATAGTTTATATCATTTGACATTTTATCAAATTCTTAGCTATCTTACATGGTGATTTTTGTTTCACATTACATGTTGATTATGATGTCATTATTTTATATTATGTATTTTTTAATAATTATGTACTTATTATAATTGACTTTATTTCTTATGATTACTTTCTTCTTTTTCATGATTGTTTGTTATCTTATCTCTATAAACATGGATAATTTTTATTGTGACTTGGTTATACAAACCTTGTTCCCTTTAGTCATTCCTCATTTACCATGTGATCAGTTAGAAAAAAAATTCATATCATTAGAATCTAATTTTACTGGTCCACTTTGGATTTGCCTTACTCCCATTTATTATCTTTTCCAAACTAAGAATACACATGGTCGAGACTTGATATAACATGCTAGTTCATAGTTAAGCCTAATTGTTCTAGTCAGTTTTATCTTTAGATACTTAGCTTCCTTAAGCCAAACCCTATAGGTCATTCATGTACATCACTCTATCTCTCATGATTTGTCATTCCAAGTCTGTATGGAGGAGAAATCTTAAAATATATAAAAAATATATTCAAAATCCAAATCATTGAATAAAAGGCAATGATCTAAAAGGTAACATTTAAAAATATTAAAAGTTAAATCACATTGAAATATGTGATTCTAAGCACATTTCCTTTGTTGAATCAAAGCTAAAAATTCACACATGACATCATAATAGAGTTGAGGTCCATTGCATTATGGTAGTCCAGTAGATTAGAAAAGGAAAATAAATAAATCCTTTAGTGCTACCTACTTTTTCACATAAGTACCCAATCTTTGTAGTATACCGACGACTCTACAAGGGGTCCTAAGGAATGGGGAACACATTGTGGGAAGGTAGGTCAATTTTAATTTTATTATACAAAATAAACAATAGGATTTGATCTTAATATCACCCTTATTTTCCTACATAGCTTTGTGTCTATAGTGAATAGGTATCCTCTGTATATTGATGGTTACTAGTCACTTAGTGCCTTCTCATGTCCTTAATGTGCCTCATGTATCCTAAGGTTTTCTCATAAGACACATAAGTTATGATTATTACATTCCCTTTTTCACTCCCTACAATACAAATATTTCCCATTGATAAATATATTTTTTTTCATTGATTACTCCCCTAGGGATTCCATTTTGAGTTACATTGTAAGACCATGGATAAGACCTAACCTTCCTCACAAATTACCAAATTTTCACATTACCATTCCAAACATCCCCTTTTTACCATATTTTCACATTGTTTCCACCTCATTGGTGTTCCTTTTGTGAGTTTTAGTGTAATAGCATGGATAGGACCTGGCCTTCATCACAATTTTTTTTTAATAATCCAAGTCACAATAAAATTACATGTGTCAAATATGAGATAAGATGTGATTGATTATGAGTTTCACATCAGTGACATGATTCCCATATTCATTTAGTATGTGTTATGTTTAATTAATTAATCTTTCACTTTTATCTTCTTATTTTATGATCATATGTAAGAATTTAACCAATTTTTCTTAAGTTTTTCATAATTTCTAGCTTGAATTAGTGTGATTAATTTAAGACCATTTCCCCATTTTTTTTTCTTTATTTATGCTAACTCATTTTCCAAACCATAAAAAGTTATGAAATCTTGATGTCATAGAGACATATTCTAAATATTATATGTATGGGTTACAAAAATTTTAATTGTTTTTTCTTGTGTGCTAATCTCTATATGTTTGCCTAATGTTCCTCACATTAGACACCCTTACATCTCTAACGTTTACTTATCTATCTACAACACTAAGGTAAGTAAAAGAATGTGTTTTTCAATTTTGTCCTTTCATTTTTCTTATTTTCTCCTTAATGCACTTTACTTAGAATCAGCATTCTATGTCATCATGTTATTTTATTTTATCACCATCCCATGTTACACTTATATGACACATGATGAACTTCGAGTGGGGAATGTGTATATACATAATATTTTCAAACTTTTATCAATTACTAATGTTATTTATCTTGTAAGAACCCATCAAGTCTCAATCTCTCTGATTACATGCCTTAAGGGGTGCATTAGGAAAGGGGTATGAAAACCATTGGTGCTTCATAGGATTTTTATACCTTTTACCACTTGTTATTTCCATACTTATCTCCTAAAAACCATTCCCTTAAGCTTTTCCTTCTCTTTTACACACTCCTCTAGTATTTTACCACCTTCAGTACATCTTTTTCTAACCTAAATCTCATTTTATAGTTTGCATGACTATGTCATCTATGTCAACCTTATGCTCTTATTGAAAAAACTTATTAAGGGTCTAGGTTGGCCCCTAGCCAACCTAGTCCATGACCTAGTGAGTTTTTGTTAATAATGATACCAAGTTAACTAGGTCAACCTTATCAACCAAAAATTTTGGAAGGGTTTAAGGTTAGATCCACCTATATAAACACAATAATTTTTCCATTTTAAGAGAAGATAAGAATAATTAAGATATATTATGCATCTGCTTATCTAAAATTTTACTTGAGGATCAAGATTAAGGTTTCATACTTTCTTTACAGATATGAATCCTATCTTGTGGAGAAGTTTTTTGGATGCATTGATAGGTTGTTTATCCTAGATGTACTTTATACTTGTCATCCTTACATATAAAAACAACCTCTTTTAAATAACCTTGACCAAGGGAGAGATTGAGGCTTGATGGGTTCATCTTAAAAGGTAAGTATTCCTAACTTTATTCCTCTTTTGTAAGAGTAGATAGATATGTATTTATACTTATCTTCCATGCATTATGATTAAATATAGATTTATGTGAGTATATGTCTCTTATGCATGTTTAATTTTGTTATTTATTACCCCCACTTTGTGCCTTAAGATTTGGTGAGCACTAGATTAGACTTTTACTTTATTTTTTATTAGTATAATAAATATGAAAACATAGTACTTAGGGTTATTATGTAGTTTTTATGTAATGGAGGCTTTACAACCCTCCCTAATGATATTAATATGGTAATATATCCCCTAATTTGGTCTAGTGAATCATTATTGGTCATGTTCTCAATTATCTAATGTATCCCCAATCAAAAGTGTAAGTAGGATCTATCTTCTCTAAGCTAGAATTAATTTATAGATTTATTGCATTTTTGATTGAATATAGCCCCTACCTCCATAGATATGACTAAAACTTCATCATTATTTTCAAACAAGTGGAAATCAAACAAATAAGGATCATACATCAATGACATAGTAACATAATATGATTATTTTTGAAATTATTCTATAATCGATGGTATGCTAGTAAGTTATAATGTTATTGTTTTTTATCTTGATATGAGTATGAAGGCATGTTAACCAAATAATAGGCTAAGGGGTTTTGGATTCATTCCCCAAATTGAGTATTGTAAGTAGGCCAATAATCCATATCATAAACTACATTATCACCATAGAGGTCTTGAACAAAGTACTCTTGCATGACCACATTATCATAACTGAGATTGTACATGGCTCCACTATGAGTGTAATGAGACATATCAAAATAAATAATAAACATTTCATGAAGATAGTCCTAGAGTTATATGAACTCTAAAAAATAATGTTTAAAAATACAAATGGTCCAAAATCATTCTAACTTGGTCTAAGGATGGAGTTGTATCTCCAAAATGATCAATGCTAAAACTTGGTATAAAATAGTCTAACATCAAATGTATAATTTTAAATGTCTAATACAAAAATTTTAAGTGGATGAATAAAAATAAAAATTCCAAACTTAGGTATAAAGTGTTTGAAACAAGTCTCATCTAGGTTTAAAGAGATAAAGGTTACTAAGTATTTTGGAAAATAAGGCATAAAATCTAGGCTCAAAATAGGTATTGTTAGGTCTTTTGGGAATAAGGCACAAAATCTAGACTTTAATCAAAATAAGGTATATAAGGTAAGAGATTTAATCTAATAAATTTGAAACACTTTGACATAAACTAGGCATTTGGATTTAAAAAAACATTTGATCATTTGGAAAAACACATGAAATGTTAGGCAAATTGAAGATAGACCACTTAACCAAATCTTGGCACAAAAATAGTCTTTAAATTTAGCTAATAAATTAACTGAAGTTACACAACCCAAAAGTTAATGGTGAACACCTAAGCCAAAATTACACAAGGCTTAGTATAAACTAATCAATGTTTGAATACAAACCTATCAAGGATAACTTTAAACTTTATTTAAAACTAGGTTTCCTCAAATAGACAATAAGATAGACAAAAATGAATGGCATGAAGGTACTAGACATAGATCTGAAAGACACATGGTTTCAAAAAATTTGAAATTTTATACAAAGGGAAAGAAGTCTAAAATAATTTGAGTACATAAATATTCTATCATGTTCTAAAGATATAATAAAGGGTTTGTTTCAGGACTCTAAGGAACAATACTTGGAATCAAATTGGAAGTGTAACAATGCCCCTTTCAAATAAGTGATACATACAAAAAAGTTTGATAAAATACTAAATAAAATGTTTGATGTCAAATGGATGAAATAAAACCTCTTCAAACAAATGAGTGATGTGAAAAAAAGACTCCTTTTTGGATGTGGTATGACAAAAAAATAGTTTCATCTCAAGACTATGCAAGTAAAAAGGATAAAATGACAAAAACACCTAAGTGTAACATCCTAAATCCTAAAACTAAAATAGTTACATAATAATGTCAAATTCCATCTATATAATTACTCTTGAGAGGATTTAAATTGTTAATCCAAAAACTAAAAGTTCATAAAATTAGGTTTTGTAGGCCCCTTCTTCTCTTAATATTTTTTATGAAGACATGGAACTTCAGGATACTCACCTTACATCAATAGTATGTCTATAGTAAGTGGGGTTATCTAAACTATCAATTTTCATTCATTTATAGATGGTACCATATGTGACGTAAACACTAGGGAAAAATAACATCATTTGGATATGTGTTGACTATATTATTTTGAAAAGGTATTATCCTTTTCATAACCACTACATCTATCAATTAATTAGTGTAGTGTGATGTCCAAGTTGACCATACATTCTATGGCTGAGTACCACTAATGGAATTTGTTTTTAAATCTCAAAATAAGCATCCCAATCGGTCACTCTCAATTTATATACCCTACCATAAAGTGGGGTTGAAATAATTTTAGGAGATGAATCCTTTGGTCAATGCTTCCCTAGATAACCCATGAGGAGGCATTGAACTCCTAATCAAAAGAGAATATGCATGAAATAAAGACAAGAGAAAGAAATTTAGGGTCATTTTGGGGTCATCCAAATCATATGGATTATGGGGAGGGTTTGAGTGACTTTCCTTCCATACTTTTAGACCAAAGAGACAAATACAAAGAGTGAGAAAATTTGATCACCTGAGTTCCCTAAATGGGATGGGGGGATAACATACACATGACACTCACATTGATTAAAAAAACACTTCAAAAAATAAATCATGAAAATGAAAAATCTTATGAGTACTTAACTAAAGTGAGAGCTCATTTTCATAACATCAAAACAAAATATGTTATGAAGTTTGATCCCTTTAGCATTGTGTTTGAAAACTTTGAGAAATAAAAAAGACTTAAGAAAAGGATTTTTAAAACACCAATTTGAAATGTGAATTTTTCAAATTAAAGTGTTTAGAAGTGTTTTTTTATTGGCCTTTGGGTCTTGCAAAAGATGTTAGGTGGTATTTTTGATTAGAAGGAAAACATGAGTGAACAAATGACTTCTCAATTCTAGTTCTTGGGTTTCCAAAATTTGCATAGAGTGCAAAACTATAGAAACATAGAGTAATACCATAAATATTCCATAAAATTACAACTATTAGGAAAATATCTCTACTTTCATGTAAGATAGAGAATTAACACAAATTTTTTACTATTAAGATAATATCTCTAAAATAAACACAAAATCATAGAAGTTAGCAAAAAACCACAACTCTACCCTATTATCATAAAAATAGTTAGTTAGTCTATCATGGATAAAGACAATATCATTAAAAATTTTACAATATCAATTTTTTTGGTGATATCATGACTTATAAAGTTGTGATATTATCAATATCATGACTATAAAGTCATGATATGGTCAATATTGCAAGTCTTCCCTGTAAACATAAATAATTAGTAAAATATGATGGATAACCACAAAAATGTGATAGTTAGTGTAATATCACTAAAAATATGACATAATTATGACTGTAAAAATAGTGATATTATATAATATCATAATTTCATAGAGCGAGATTGCAACTACATAGAACAGCTCCAAGTTTTCCAAAAAAATGTCCTTGAGCCTTCAATTTTCACTTTATTTGATCAACAATCTTGGATTTTCACATGAAAATTTTTAAGAGGGTGTCCTAATGGCCTTGAGAGAAACTTTGTAGGGTTCAGGTCCCATTGGACATGCCATTATGTGAACAAGGAATATGTAGAGGGGAGGTTAGTCTTTTGTTAGTCCAATAAAATAAATCAAAATAACACTCTAAAATCCTAACGCCTCTAGCCTATACACTAGGAAGAGCATAGTTCACAAGCATGCATATAAAATCACAATTAAAACATAAAATAAATCACTCTTTTACCTTCTTTGGATCTCCAAATGGATTATTTAAGTGGCTTACTTAGCTTGTGCATCAATAAATCTTTGATAATGAAGCTTATTTTTCTCCTTCTCTCCTTGGCACCTTGGCTTTAAGAATTTGGCATAGTAACACTAATTTCAAAGAATTTAGGCATTATAACACTAATCTTATAAAATATTTTAATACATTTAGGTATAATATATTTACACGAAAAATATCTTAAACATCAATGGGTATGGCCTTGTACTTATAGCCTCAAAAGTTAACTCTCGCCCAAGGTGAGTTAAGGTTGATTTTAAGCATGGAATGAGTTCAAACTAACCCTAAGTGAGTTAATACTAACTCTATTTGAGTTAAAAGTTATCATGTAATTATGATTTTGAGTTACTAAGCATGGCTCTTAAATTAGATATTTTGGAAGAGCTTGACAACTCATAAAGGCAATGATGAAAAGGCTTGATATTTTGATTTTTGAAATTTATATTTTTAGATATTTATTAATTGTAAATAGATAATTAAAATAAGAATTTAATCTTACTTAATTATATGATTGATTTTGATTATCATTTTAACTCTATCATGATTTGATCAAGTGCCCCACTTAATGGGTCTATAGGCCAAACTGGTAGTTGTTAGGTCACAAGGTGATTAGGGATGAATCCATGAGAGGTTATTATTGCATATGGGCTAGTATCCTAAATAGGGATGACTCAACTTGATTTTGAGCATTAATGAATGATGTACAACCAAGATGGGGATGTTTTATGATTCTTTGGCTTAATTTACAATGTTTGGTAGAAATCAGTCTAAAGTCTAGTCAGAAGCCATATGTGGCTAGAATTGGATGTCTACATTATCTTCCTACCTAGTTTCTACATGTAGTAAATCTAGACCTGCATTAACATTAGAACTATCAAAGTAATCTCTTCTATGTCATTTCTATTTCTAACATAGTTTTAATTTCCACTAATAGCTTATCTTAGTTTAATAAATTTATAATGTGGTACATCTAAGTTAAGCACATTAATTATCCTATTGTAGATATCATATTCACCCTTTTGCCCTATAATTTCTATTTCTTTAACCCTATGTACCCAAGTAGGATTCCTCAATCCAAATTAGGGTTAAACATTTGGTGAACCCAATCTTTGAACATCAAACCTTATGCCAACAAAGGTTTTTTGTTTCATATTCTTGATCCATGATTAGTAAATATTTCAATTGATTTTTCCATGGACACATGTCTAATACCTTATAGTATCTATGGTTTTATATGTTAATTGTCCTATAAAAACTATTAAGAAAATTCATCCACATAATGAGAGAGTGTTAAAACATATACACCATTTTATATATCTCTATAATTCTACTTGAAATGCTATAAAGCTATTATTTTGATGCCAACATGCATCCTCTCAGCTATTTATTCTACCCAAACCTTATTCGAGTGATAGTTACCATCATGCACCCATTATTCACCCACAAATTATATTAGATCTTATGGTCCACCCAGTTAATACTCAAAAAGATAAGGTTTATTGACCTACACAACCACATATTAATAAACAAAAGGCACCCCTTAAGTTTAAACTTGTGAAAAAATCTAAAGATATGACTTTGTTGACCAAATACACATGCTAAAATTTCAATCCTTGAGCTTCTAAAACAATATAATGTTAAAAAGGAAATCCTTTATGACACATTGCATGAAGATTAGGTTTTAAATGATATTGAGCATGTTTATTTTGTAGATATCATGAAAGTTCTTAAAAATAATGCCAAACTTATTACCTTTAATCCAAATGACTTACCATCCAAATATATTATTGATCAAGAGTTGCAATTGTTCATATAAGTGACAATATAATATAAGGGTATTAAAAGGGTGTCCATTGATAAAGGTTCATGCCTAAACATTTGCAATATAAAATTTTTAAACATCATGGGTATTAACACTAATATAATTCAAAAATAGATAATACATATCCAAGGGTTTGTTAATTAACATAGTTCTCTAGTTGGCCAAATTACATTTGATGTGACATTAGGACATAAAACCATTTTAGCTACTTTTAAGGTAATGTCTCAATCATTGCATTATAATGTAATTTTGGTTAGATCTTAGATGCATTCAATGGAAGCTATCTCATCTACACTTCACATATGTGTAAAATTCATAAATTATGGGAATTTATTAATAATGCCCACCAATGATGAACCTTTCAATTTTTATAAAATCATATAATCTAAAATCAAAAGCATTCCTATAGTGGTACCACCTAAACAATGCATTCCTATTGAGTATATACACACTTATGAAATAGGTGAGTCAAGTACAATGGCTTGTCCATATCTAGATACACATAAGGTACCACATATCAAGGTGTACATATATTCAAATCAATATTAAGAACAATTACTAGAGAAACCATTAAAACCATAAGAACTTCCTTCATTTGAGCTTTATTTATTGGTTAATACTGAGCATAATTATGGGAATGTTTCTAATTACTATGATAGTAATGATAATAATATTCATGGTATGATAAATGAAAAAATGTGCACACTAAAATTTGATCCACTTGATCACCTTTTGCATAAATTTTTTGAACCCATGGGTTCTAGTACATACAGGATCAATCCATTTACAAAATAAACAACACTAAATCTAGATAAGGGGAACACAACCCTAGCAGATGAGCATGTAATTTTTTATTACTCAATTCACCCCTCTTGGTTAAAAAATTTAAAACAAAATTATAAATTTCAAATTAAACTATACCATGTCAATAATGTGGAGTCTTCTTTAGAAGCTTCACAACTTACTAGAGGAAAAATCCTTCCAATCATTTAAATAATACCTATCTTTCAAAGCAACCAAATCATGAAGAGATGACTATTACTACTAATATTGGTGAGATATATTTACACAAGCTCTAGTTCATGATATATATGAACTCATATACTATCCGTTGATGTTAGATTCCTTAAAATACATTTGATTACCTATTGATTATGATACATGTGTTGTAACCACAACCGTATGGATATTAAACCATAACTCACATTTGAAATTAAATACTAGACAAGATTAGCTATTCAAATGTAAATCTAAGTTGGATACTAAAAATATTTGTGTTACCTTTCTTGATATGGGCATATATATTTTTTATAAAAAATTATTGATATGATTATTTACCCATACCATTAGCTTCAGGGAAGCCATTAGACAAGTATATTGAATAATATAAAATCCATCATTATAAGTAGCACTTGAAAATTTTGACAAATGGTCCTACATCTTTTGATGATGAGGACTTAAATGATTAGAAATATTAAAAATACCAAAAATAACATACAAAAAATCTAAAAATATATTTGGCACCTATATGTTTTATTAATTCTTTAACATCTATGTGTTAGTTTCATGTTGATGACTAGCATATCATTTACTCCTACATACACATATGTAGGTATACATAAATACATGATACACTTATGCATGTTGGGATTTACATCTACTCGCATCATTAGGATGTTTGGGGAATCCATATTATATGATCTTGATACACACAAGTTATATGATTTAAAGATCACTCTAAACTATCATGTTTGAGCTTACATATGTACATACACGTGCCTATTATCCATAATTATACATTACACATAGTAATAGATATGATATGTACTTGACATATTTTTATAACACATTTAATACATGGGAAACTATGACAAATTTATTCTATTTTCTTATATTTTTCCTTTATGCACTTCCTTAAATGTTTTACCTTGTTATTGTCTTGGTTTTTTTAGCATTTGAATATGATCCGCTATATATGGCCCCTGTGTCTATGTTTAATTTCTTAGACATTTGAATATGTCATTGATTATTATATGGAAATTTTAGTATGCCATTCCTTTATTTTTTATAAATTTTACTATCATGTCCATTCAATTTTGTAGCATTTGAACATGACCCTTGTTTTTGGTCTCTTTGGACCATTGCATTTTGACTTAATTTTGAATACTTTTGTTTGTGTGTGTGTGTGTGTGTGTGTTTTTTTTTTTTTTTGAGATTATGTTATTATTACCTAGATGTTTACATGATATTTATCATGCATATTAGTTATAAATTTTATCACATGGGTTCTATTTACTTCAATGATACATTTACCTAGATATGTTCCTTATATATTCTACATTGTTACAATCACATACTTACAGTTGTCTTACCCTTTTGAGGTGAGGTAACTTTTAGGTACTATATTTTCATCACATCAAAGGGGGGGAATATTAGTGGGGGAAGTTTTTGGAATAATTTTCTCCATAATTTGGATAGTTATTAGATATTAGTTGGGGCATGTCATATGTATATAACTTTCACACATTAACAGTTTCCAGATTATAGTTGGGAAATTCTTTGGAAGCATGTTCTCCACATTTATGTCATGATCCTATTTGACTAGAATTTATTTCATATTGTGGATATATTTAGTTATGATCTATTCAAGACCTATTTTATTTTTTTCAATATGGTGTTATAGTTCTATGATCGACATTCATACATTTTATTAATATTGTTGAGACTGTTGTTGATACACTTTTCATTACAACATTGGATATTTGCACTTAAAGAGTATCACTTTAATATTTAGTTTAGATATTTTATTTAAATGTTATTTAATTTGTTATATTTATATTTATATATACTACTAATGGTGTATTTATGGACTATAAGAACATGTAATTGAGTTAGGTTGTGTTCAAACTTAAACAAAATAAAAACATGGAGAAATAATGTGGATGGACCAAAATAGTAAATTCTATTATAAAAATTGAATTTGATGGTAATATTTATTAGGTCAACATGTTTACAAGATTTACATGTTGAGTGTTATTATTTTATGTTCAATTTCATTATTGGTTGATTTTAGTCAGTTTTAATGTTTTACAATCATACTTTACTTGATGTTGTCAATTTTAGGACTTGTCAACTTTGATGAGTTGTGATTAGTCTTACAACTATTAATTGATTATTGATATCATAATTTTTCATCATTATAGCTCATTTTTTATTCATTGTATTAATGACCATTGACTTCAACATGGCATTCACTCACTAGTGGATTTTGTGTTCATAGTCATTTTGTTGAGTGTTGAGTCTTTATTAACTTGATTAGATTGCCTTGATATTATTCTGATTAATGCTTAGTATCAAATTATGTTATGATTGAAGGAACTTAAAAAATATACTATGTTGGAAATGTTTAAATGATGTCATGGTGATGTCATGGAGGTTTCCTAGTGAGTGGATAAAGTGCCTTGATAGTTTATGTGATAATGAAAAAGTGTGCAATGTGTTTGTCCTAGTATGCTTGAAGTATGAATGGTTAATCTTTTGTTTTGACAAGGTTATAGATGTTTAGGGATGATTATGGAGTATTGAGCATGTTTAAAAGGTCCCTATTATTTTTTATAAGATTTGAGTGCTTGTGTGCATGAGTGGAATTAATCTGGTTATCCATAGTTTTCATCTAGACACTTTGAGTCTAGTGATAGAAAATATGTGTTGGTAGTTTGATGACATCACCATTTCCACATGGGAATGAGTTAATGGGATTTGGTAATATGGTCTTTATCACATTAGTCCCTAGTTGATTTATTCTAAATTTTAGATCATGCATCGAAGTGCATCAAAATATATGTAAGGGCAAAGTTTTACTCCCAAGTAGTTAGTATTTTTCCATATTTAGCCAAATTTGCAATGAGGTAAAAGGATCCAAGTAATTAGTTTGATGGTGGAATATATTTCATGTGTGGGAATTTCAATAGAATCTAATCCTATGTGTTTATTTAGTTTTAAGACTATTTTATTTCCACTAAAATTTAGAGCATATTCTAAAGCACAAAAGAAGTTATGCAAGAGAAAATTCAGCCTCCCAAACATGTTATGCAAGAGCAAATTCAGCCTCCCAAACAAGTTAACTCTCTAAAAATATATTTTGAGAAGGCATTTTAATGATAATATATTTCACATGTGTGAGGTTTCTAGGAGTAGTTCATCACATGGTTAGATTCTCCTATTTGAGGAGATCATATGGTCCAAATTTATGAACATGCAAGTAAGTGAAGCAAAATTTATGGCTATGTAAAGTTGACCTTCTAGGCATATTACAATGGTCCCCATAGTCAAATATGTAAGAGGTAAAGTTTAAGAAAGTCTCAAGGAGATCAATGGAGCACATTTACTCCAAGATGTCAGGAAGCAATGAGATGGTAAGAAGTTCATGTTATTTAATGAATAAGCAAAGGTATATGATAAATATCAATGGTGAGAGGGTGATAATATAGATTTATTGAATGGTGATGATTTATAATTAAAGACCTAGTTGATCCATATACATCAATTGTGCATGATGAGTCAACATTACAAGATTTCATGAGATGAGATAAAAGTGACTAAGGTGTAAAGTTTGAGCATTGGCACCTATGTGTTAAATATCAAACAAGATAAATGGTGTGTTTTTAATCTAATTAGTAATGACATGAGCTGAAATCATGGTATTGAGGTTTAGCTACGACTGTTTTCTTTTGAATATATGAATTTAACAAAGAGAAAAACTTGTCTATGGATTTTAGACCATATCTTTTTATAAAGGATGAATTTTCTCATGCTGTAAAAAAAAAGATGAAGAAGACTCCATGATACATCTAATAAACCTAATTTAAATATCTATAAGTGTGTATAGTTAAATATATTAAGGCTCAAAGTTAACTATGTCTTTGTGCATGGACTGTAAGTGACCCAAGAAGATGTTTTGAGCTTGTTTTGATATATCTTCATGAATTAGATATTGGGGAGTGTTGTAGACTCCATGAGGATTATCTATGTGAATTATGAAGGATTGAACAATTTTATAAAGTATGAATAAAGGTTTATATGGTGACTATGTGTTTTTTTATGGTGATTGTGTGCACATAATGTTGTTTGAGCAAATTATGCTTAAGTAAAAGGGTTCAATGTTGATTATTGGCACTTAAGGGGAACCTATAGATCATATGTGATGGTTCCATGATTTTTATATTTATTTAGTTTTCATTTTTTGTTTCATGAAGTGATAAAGGAGTGAATGGGTTCTCATGAGACCTATAAGGGCTACAAAGGCCTTATTAAAAGGTGTAGTTCCTTAAAGGTGGCCCATAAATGTTATGGGTAACTGATAAATATTATGTTAAGATATGCCTTCATATGATATATGACTTAAGGGATAATTCATGCCTAATGTCTAACCAAGGTGTTGATTATTGAGTATGCTCTATAAATAGTGGAACCAAAGATGATGATTTCTAGATTTTTGGTATGAGAGATTTGGGAGAGTTTTTAGAGAGGCTTGTCTGTGTAAATTATGGAGCGAAGGAGGGGTATATTTACCTGAGGATGAGTTGAAGGGAAGAGTATATTGAGGACTATTTTTATGACCTATAGGTCATAATTTTGTTGGAATAATAGTGCTCTTATAGATTGAGTGTGATTGAAGGTGAAGAATGATAAGCAGAGTTCCATCATTAGGTGTTAAATACATCAATTCTAAGGTGGATGTGTTCATAGGTGTTATTGTGGTAGATCATCATCTAAGGTGGTTGTAGCCTCTTCACAAGGTGAAACTTGGTAAAATTCTATTTATTATTATAGCTCAGCAAGACAAGTGTTGTATCACCTTGTGGGATTGTAGTCTTACTAAATATTGATTGTATTTCCTTAATCAATTATAGCTAGTCTAAATAGTTTCTTGTTATTTTAGGATAATGGTCTAATTGTAGGTTCTAGTGAGTGTTTTTTTACCCAAGAGGGTTTCCCATATATGTCATGTGTTATGTGATTGATCTTGCATTGTCTCTCTTGCTCATTGTTATGAATGTTGTGTATGCTTCATGAATGCTTGTGGTAACTGATTAAGTGTTTTTAAAGATCAAAATTGAAGTTAGATTATTTGGGATCACTGATTCACCTCCCCTCAATGATTATACCTTTAATAATTAGTATCAGAGTAGATCCTTTGGTAAATTTTTGATAGCTTTAAGGTGATCCAAGGTAAAATAAGGGTAGTCATAAAGGAGGTTTATCAACTAAGCAATCACTGATTTTTAATGGATCCATTTTTTTATTTTTGGAGTTCAAGGATGAGGACATACATTATTTCCCTAGGGTTTGATGTATGGAAATCTATTTTGGATGGTTATGTTACTCATATTACTCCTCCATTTAGTGTTTTAGACAAGAAGTTGTTTGAGAACAAGTTCAAGGCAATGAATGCTATCACTTGTGGTATTTCAAAGACTAGGTATACCAAGGTAATCAATTGTAAATATGATAAAGAGATAGGGGATAAACTATAAATCATTTTCAAATAAGATTCAAAGGTTAATATTACTAATTTATAGACTCACAAAAGGTAATTTGAAAGTCTCAAGATGAAGAAAGAGGTTTCTATGGCATCTTTTCTATAGAGATTTTATGAGACTATGAGCATCATCAGAGGTATTGGATAAAGTGTTAAAGAGGATAATGTAGACCAAAAGGTATTAAGGTCTCTATCTCTCAATTTTTATCCAAAATTATCTACTATAGAAGAGAGTCGTGATCTTACTTAGTTGAATATGGATCAATTACATGGCACCCTTACTACATATGAGACGAGATTAAATGATTATATACCACTAAAGAAGGAAGTTACATTCATGATAGAGATGAATCCTAGGAAGAAGTTCTAAGGTAATAAATATAAAGGGTATGGCATATATAACATTGATGAGTATTAAAAAATTACTTTTATTACTAAGAAATTAAACATAGGCTCAGAGAATTATAAGGGTAAATTACCATTCAAATGTTCCAATTGTAGAGAGATAGGACATATTGATAGTAAGTGTCCTCATAAACATGAGAAAAATTGTTATGAAGAGCATAATGAAGGCCAAGATGAAGACAAGAAAACATACAAGAAGAAAGGATTTAGAAAGTTTAACAATAAGGAGTCCTTCAAAAACAATAAGAGTCTCTACACCAAAGAAGATTATAGCTCATTAGATGAGAGTGAAGATAGTGACTCAGAATATGACCATGAAAATAATGGTCTTACTGAATATGAATCTCTATTCATGGTTGAGGAAGGAATTTTCTCACATCAAAAAGAGTCTACTTGGAGTGATTCAAATAATGATGAATATAAGGTGGACTATGATATTGTATTGATGAATGCTCTCAAAGAACTAAATATTAAGAAGAAGCTCAATAAGAAGATGAAATCTAAAATCAAGGACTATGAGGAGGAATTCAATGCATGTGAGGAAAGATTGAATGAAGACACCAAGGAGTATGAAAATATGATAAAACATCTTAGTTATCAATTGGAAATTCTATCTACAAGCCAAAAAGCTAAAGCAGATGAATGTTCAAGGTATGTTTCTAAAAATGAGTCTTTGAAATCTGAGTTAGAAAAAATAGATAGTAAGGTGAACTCGTTTGTAAGATTTTAAAAGATCTCATGTGATATATATAATATTATGAGTGGTCACAAGTATGCTAGTGATATAACTAGTCTTAGATATGAATAAGAACAAAATAATGTAACTCAAGATAAGATGAAGACTAATATGAACCAAGAAATTTATACTTTGAAGTCAAATCATTAGAAAAGGAATGAAGGTGCTGAAGAATGAAGACAAAAAAGATTAGAAATCCAAATTCCATGAGGTATGCAAGATTCATTGATTACTATTATACATGTAATCAATGTGGTTATATGGATATAGAATACAAGAGACATGTTATAAATGAGTTTACATTGGAATAGGGTTCATCAATCAAAAGGAGTGAGTAAAATTTAGAACTAACTTGATGTGGGACACTTTCCAAACCATTTTCCACATAAGATTAGATAAGGTGAGTCCTCTTCAAAAAGGGGAAGTTGTTTAGTTTGTCATGATATAGGAAATAGTGTATGTTTATGTCTAAACACAGTAAGATAAAATGTGTTTCTATCAAGGAGTATGGTGTGTTATAATTGTGAATAGTGAGATCACATTTATATATTCTATAAACAAATTCCATCAATTCAAAATGAGTTCAATTATGCTCCTAAAGTGAAAAGAAGAAAGGCAAGTTTACACATGGAAGCCAAAGGTGAAAAGTGTGAGTCATGATAAGACTAAAGGTCCAAGTAATTTGTTCTACATGGTGGAGAATGGTTTATAATTTTAAGAGTACCAAGAGGTCTGAATGTCTGCTCATGTTGAGAATGAAGAGATCAAGCTCAAAGATAAGACCAATATACTATTTGAGGCTAGTCTTGAGGTATGTATGGATCCAAATAAACATCTTGTTGTTATTGAGCATGTATCCTATAAATAACATCAATTATTTTTGCCTAATGATGAGGTTCTAAACTATAAGGTAGATTCTTTAGATAAAAAGGTATGCTATGAATATGTGTTGTCTCCATGTACTGTGAATCCAATCATAGAAGAAAGGGAGAATGTTATAGTGGATGAGGAATATGTTTCTCCTAAGCCAAAGAACAAGAATAATAAATATAAGTATTATATGACCAAGGAGGAGAAAGAATATGAGGAGTTGTGGGTAACTCTGAGTTTCACACCATGGTAGAGCTTTGTGGTGTAGAGTATGTCTCTATCTATGATTTTAAGGAGACATGTTTCTTATGGAGAAGAAAGTTTGTGTGTTCAAGATGATAATGCCAATCATAGAAGGTCTTTGGGTAAGGGGGAGTAATAATTTCATAAGATTGCTCCAAAGTTTTTATAAAGGAGTTATTATGTAGGATCAGAATGGGTGTTTTTATATGGCATAATGAGTTTGATTCAATGTCAAGTAGATTTTGGTGCTTATAATGATCTATGCAATTCTTTATGATGTGCTCTAGGTGTTTTTGTGTTATAAAGGTATGTTTGTGCCAATTGAATATTTTTGAGTTCTCTTAGCTTTCTTTGTTTCTGGCTTAAGGGAAACTAGGCCTAAAATGGGTTATAGGAATTCTATGTTCCCAAAGGTATGGTGGCTCAATTTTTTATCTAGAAGAGTATGATGGGTGTCTCTAGGTGTGAAAGAAGTTTCATAGCTATGAATTGACTAGAAGGATGTTTATTGACTTTGTTTATCTTAAGATTCTAGGGTTTTGGGCTATGCTAGAAAATTATTTTACCTTATCAGTTGATATCTTAGGATTCATATTATATTTAATGGGCCAAATGGGTTGTGAAATCAAGATTCATAGAGATTTTAAGGCTTGTGGTTCTCAAGTTATTCATGTTTTTATCAATATGGAGTGTTAATTTGTTAGTAAGTTTTTCAAAGAAGTATGTTGTAGAAGATGAACTTGGTGATGAAATTTGGTGTGTTTGAGGGTTCATTTGAGAGTTCTCTAGATATGAAGTTTTAGGTCCTGAATATGTGTCTACTAAAAATTATGGGATATGGAAGTTCTAGGTAGGAGAACAAGGAGACTAAACATGCCTATTTTGATGAAGAGTTATTTTTGCTTAGTTTATCCAAAAGATTTTTTTTTTTTTTTTTTTTTAAAGATATTTCTCAATTTGGTTGATATCATGTTTCATATTTGGTGAATGGTATGAATTTATATTAGTTGTCCTTATGATAGCTTGAGAGAGAATGATAATAAGCATGTGTGGTGGTTCTTCATGTTGTATGGAGGTATGAAAATGATAAAAAGGTAAAATGGCTTAGAGATCTTAGGGGGAGTCCCTCTTAGATGTTTCTTGGTAAGATACATTAGATTCCAATGATTTAGTGTGTTCTTTCTTCTTTGGTTATAGTGTTTGGTTGAAGAGAGTGTTAGCATGAAGTAAGAAGTTATCAAGACAAGTAGTAGGCTCAAGGTAAGGGGGATTTTGTATCATATTTTAAAGGTGGTCCTTTCTTATTTATGGTATTTTTAGGTCCTCAATATTAGTTGGTGCAAACTTTCTCATTATTTTAAATGGGGAGAAAGTTCCTATTGTGGGAGTGCTTGAAGAGAGAGAAGGTGAGCTGTATATTTATATATATGATGGTTGTTGACATAAATGACAAAGTGTGAGATTATTAGAGAGTTTATAATGGTGTTATGGTGATTTCATGGAGGTGTCCTAGTGAGTGGATTAAGTTCCTTGATAGTCTATGTGATAATGACATAGTGTGCAATGTGCTTGTCCTGGTATTCTTAAAGCATGATTGGTTGATCTTATGTTTTGTCATGGTTAAATATATTAAAGGATGATTATGGAGTATTAAGTATCTAAAAATTTTCCCTAAGATGTTTTATAATATTTGAGTGTTTGTGTGCATGAGTAGAATTCATCTAGTTGTCCATAGTTTTCATCTAGACACTTTGCATCTAGTGGTAAAAAAATTGAGTAGGTAGTTTGATGATATCACCATTTTCATGTGGGAATGAGTCAAGGGGATTTGGTCATATGGTTTTGATCATATTAGTCCCTAGTTAATTCTTTTCTAAATTTCATATCAAGCACCAAAGTGTTTCAAAATTTATATGAGGGAAAAGTTGGTCTCCTAGGCAGTTTGATAGTATTTTCCCATACTTAGCCAAATTTGTAATGAGGTAGAAAGAACCAAGTAAGAAATTTGATATTTGTGTATCTCACACATGTGGACATTTTAGGAGAAGGATATCATATGGGTTTATTTATTTTTGAGCCTAGTTTATTTTTGCTAAATTTCATATCATGAACCAAAGTATATCAAAAGTTATGCAGGACTAAAGTTGGCCTCTTAGACAAGTTCTAAGCATGGTTAGATCTATGACAAAAGATTTATATAAGGAATTTTAATGGAAATATACCTCATATGTGTGATTTTTTAAAGAGTAGTTGGCTACATGGTTAGATTATCCTATGTGAGTAAATCATATGGTCTAAATTTTAGAACATGCGAGTAAGTGAGGAAAAAATAATGTCTATGAAAATTTGGCCTCCTAGGCATCTTAAAATAATCCCCATACTTATTTAAATATGCAAGAGGTAAAGTTTGAGAAAGTCTCAAGGAGATCAATGGAGTGCATTTGCTCCAAGATATCAAGAAGTAGTGAGATGGTAAGAAGTGCACATTTTTTAATGGTTAAGCAAAGGTAAAGTATAAATATCAATTATGAGTGGGTGTTTTTATAGATTGATCAAATAGTTATCATTATTGGTTAAAGACCTAGTTGATCCATAGATATCGATGGTGTGTGATGAGTCAACATTTCAATATTTCATGAGATAAGGTCAAAGTGATTAAGGTTTAATGTTTGAGCATTGGTTCCTATGTGTTAAAGATCAATCAAGATCTATGATGCATGTTTAATTTGAGTAGTGAAAACACAAGATGCCATCATGGTGTTTGAGGTTTAAATGTGACCATTTGCTTTTGAATATTTGAATTTAAAAAAAGGAAAAACTAGTCTATATTTTTTTGACAATATCTTTTGATCAAGGATGAACTTGCTTTTGTTATAAAAATAAAAGATGAAGAGGAATCCATGGTTCATATAATAAACCTAATTTGAATAACTAGAAGTGTGTAAAGTCAAATATATTAAGATTTAAAGTTGACTATGTGTTTGTGCAGAGATTGTAAGTGACCCAAGAAGATTGTTTAAGGTTTCTTCTATATTGTTTCAATATCTTTTGATTAATTGGTTATTAGGGAGTGTTTTAGACTCCATAAGGATTCTATGTGTGCATCATGAAGGATTGACTAATTTTATGAACAAAGGTTTAGATGGTGACTATGTGTTCATTCATGGTGGATGTGTGCACATAATGTTGTTTAAACAAATTATGCTTAAGCACAAGGGTTATATGTTGTTATTTTCACTTAAGGGGGACCTATAGATCATACAGAATTGGTCCATGATTTTGATAGTGATTTTTTGTTCTAT
Organism: Torreya grandis; assembly: GCA_037957365.1. Lineage (NCBI taxonomy): Eukaryota > Viridiplantae > Streptophyta > Pinopsida > Cupressales > Taxaceae > Torreya > Torreya grandis. The sequence goes on from JARHVA010002781.1 coordinate 1,664,919, forward strand.
TTTTTATTCAATGAAGTGTTAAATGAGTGAATGGATTCTCATGAGACCTATAAGGGATATAAGGTCCTTATTAAAGGGTGTAGTTCCTTAAAGGTGACCTATAAATGCCATGGGCAACCTATGAAAATTTTATTAATCTATGTCTTTGTACGATATATGTCTCAATGGATAAGGCATGATTAATGTCTAACTAAGGTATTGTTTACCAAATGTGATATATAAATAGTGGAACCAAAGATGATGGTTTCTATATTTTTAGTATGAGAGGCTTGGGAAAGTTTTGAGAGAGGCTTGTGTGTGTGAAATCTATATTGAATGAGGGGTAGATTCCCTTGAGGATGTGTTTAAGGGAAGAATAAATTGAGGACTATTTGTATGACCTATAGGTCATAATTTTATTGGCAAAATAGTGCTCTTACAAATTGAGTGTGGGCAAAGGTGAAGAGTGATAAGTAGAGTTCCATCATTAGGTCTTGAAGACATTAGTTAAAATGTGGATTTTTTAATATGTGTTATTTTGGTATCTCAACATATAAGGTGGTTATAGCCTCCTTATAAGGTGAAACTTTCTAAAATTTTGGTTGTTTCAACTCAGCTAGACAAATGTTATAGCTCCTTGTGGGATTGTAGTCTCACTAAATAGGGATTGTAGTTCCTTGATCAGTTTCAACTAGTCTAAATTGGTTATTATTATTTTAGGATAATAGTCCAATTACATGTTTAAATGGGTTTTCTTTCCTAAGAGGGTTTCCCATTTATGTCATGCATTATGTGATGGATCTTTCATTACCTCCCTTGCTCATTTCTATGAATGTTATGTATGCTTCATGAATTCTTGTGGTAAATGATTAAGTGTTTGTAAAGAGAAAAATTAAATTTAGAATATTTGGGCTCACTAATTCACCCCCCCTCTCAATTATTGTACCTTTAATAATTGGTATCAAATCATGTCCTTTAATAGAGGTTTGATAGATTAAAGGTTATCCAAGGTACAATATGGGTAGTCATCAAGGACATTTATCTACTAATCAAGCACCGATGTTCAATGGATCCAATTATTATCTTTGGAGTAAAAGGATGAGGACATACATTATGTCCCTAGGTTTTGATTTATGTAAATATTTTTTGGATGGTTATGTTGATCCTAGTACTCCTCCATTTAGTGTTGTAGATAAAAAGTTGTTTGAAAACAATTCCAAGGAAATGAATGCTATCACTTGTGGTATTTCAAAGACTGAGTACACCAAAGTAATCCAATGTAAATTTACTAAAGAGATATGGGGAAAAATGCATATAATTTTCAAAGGATATTCAAAGGTCAATCTTGCTAAGTTGCAACTTGTAAAAGGCAATTTAAAAGCCTCAAGATGAAGGAAGAAGATTCTATGGCATCCTTTATGTATAGAGTTGACGAGACTATGAACATCATCATAGGTCTTGGAGAGAATATTGAAGAGGCTACTAAGTCCAAAATTTATTAAAGTCTTTATCTCTTAAGTTTGTTCCAAAAGTATCTACTATAGAAGAGAGTCATGAGCTTATTCAGTTGAACATGGATCAATTGCATGACACTCTTACTACATATGAGATGAGAGTAAATGATGATATACCACCAAAGAAGGATGCTACATTAAAGATAGATATGAAGCCTAAGAAGAAGTTACAAGGTAGGGAATTTAAAGAGGATGCCATATCTGACATTGATGAGGATGAACTAATTGCTTTGATTACTAAGAAATTGAACATAGGCTCAACAAAGTATAAGGGTAAACTACCCTTAAAATGTTTTAATTATGGAGAGATAGGACATTTTGATAGTAAGTTTCCTCATAAGCATTAGAAGAATGGTGATGAAGAACATAGTGAAGGCCAAGATGAATATAAGAAGACATTCAGGAATAAAAGATTCAAAATGTTTAACAACAAGAAGTCCTTATAACATAAGAATAGTCTCTACACCAAAGAAGATTGTAGTTCATCAAATGAGATTGAAGACAATGACTCAGAATATGATCATGAAAATGATGGTCATGATAAAGATGAAGCTCTATTTATGGTTGAGGAAGGAAGTTTCTCACATTAGAAGGAGTCTATTTGGAGTTATTTAGATAATGATGAAGATTAGATAGACTATGAGACTATATTTAGGAATGCTCTTGAAGGACTAAATATTTAGAAGAAGATCAATAAAAATGTGAAATCTAAACTCAAAGACTATGAGGAGAAATTTAGTGTGTATGAGGCAATATTGAATGAATACACTAAGGAGGATGAAGATATGATCAAGCATCTCAGTTGTTAATTAGAAATTATATCTACAAGTATAAAAGCTAAAGAAGATGAATGTTCAAGGTATGTTTCTAAAAATGAGTCTTTGAAATTTGAGCTAGAAAAGATAGCTAGTAAGGTGAAGAAAATTGTAAGATTTGAAAAGAGCTCATGTGATCTATACAATATTCTAAGTGGTCAAAATCATGCTAGTGATAAATCTAGTCTTAGTTATGAAGAAGAATAAAATAATGTAAATTAAGATAAGTGGAAGACTAATATGAACTAATAAATTCATATTTTGAAGACAAATCATTAGACAAGGAATGAAGGTCCTAGTAGAATGAAGATAAATCAGATTAGATAGCCAAATGCCATGAGGTATGCAAGATTTAATGGTTACTATTACACATGTAATAAATTTGGTAATAGGTCTAGAGAATGTAAGATACCTATTATAAATGAGTTTGAATGGGAATATGATAAGGGTCATCAGTCAAAAGGAGTGAGAAAAATTAAGTGATTCAAATTTCTTGATGTGGGACACTTTGCAAATCATTGTCCACATAAGATTACACAAGATAAGTCCTCTTCAAAAAGGATAGGTTGTTTATTTTGTCATGATATAGGACATATTGCAAGTTTCTATCCAAACATGGTAATATAATCTATGTTTCCATCAAGGAGTATGGTGCGTTACAATTATGAACAAAGAGGTCACATTACTAGACTAATTAAACAAAGGCCATTAAGTTAAAATGAGTTCAATTAGGCTCCTAAAGTGAAAGGAAGAAGGCAAGTTAACACATGGAAGCCAAAGGTGACAAGTTTGATTCATGATAAGACTTTAGGTCTAAGTAATTTTTTTTCTATGGTAGAGAATGTTTTAGAATTTGAAGAGTACCAAGAGGCCTCAATGTCTATTCATGTTGAGAATGAAGAGATCAAGCTCAAGGAGAAGACCAAGATACTAGTTGAGGCTAGTCTTGAGGTATGTATGGATCTAAATGAACATATTTTTATTACTAAGCATGTATCTTGTAAATAATATCAATTGTATATGCTTAATGATGAGGTTCCAAACTACAAGGTGGATTAATCAGATAAAAAGGTATGCCATGAATTTGTGTTGTCTCCATCTATTGTCAATCCAATCATAAAAGAAAAGAAAAATGTTGTAGTGGATGATGATGTTTTTTTTTATAATATAAAGAAGAAGAAGAATAATAACTATAAGTATTAGATGACCAAGGAGGAGAAGGAATATGAGGAGTTATGGGCAACTCCTAGTTTCAGACCATGGTAGAGCATTATGGTGTAGATGATGTCTTTACCTATGCTTCTTAGGAGACATTTTTCTTATGGATAATTAAGTTTATGTTCTCAAGATGATAATGTCAATCATATAAGGTCATTGGTTAAGGGGGGGCAACAAATTCATAATCTTGCTCTAGATTTTCTTTGAAGGAGCTATTATGCAAGATCAAAATGGGTTTTTCCATATGGAATAATGAGTTTGATGCAATGTAAAGTGTATTTTTGTGCTCAAAAAGGTCTTTGTACTTCTTTATAATGTGATCTAGGTGTTTTTTTGTTTTGAAGGTATTTTTGGCCTTTTTTAGCCCACATACAAAATTTTTTCTAGTTTGAAGAAAATGTACATAACTCAAGAATAAAAATGGCAAAGTATTCAAACATTGGGTTTCTAGGGCATAGTGCAAATTAGGTTTCTGGAGCTGCACTACTTATTTGAATTTATAAGTATAAACTAATGATAAATCCAAAGAAAGTAATTAGTGGGGCTTGGAAAACCTGATTTGGTCTTGGATAGTGTATTTTGGATTCTCTTTTGTAGAAGTCTTCAGGTTCCTCATGGGACAAGTATTCTCTAAGGGTCATTTTTGAAAGAAAGTGGTCTAAGCACAAATCCAAAAGGACTCTTTCATAATAAGAAGTGTTCCTCTTAAAAAACCCTGAAGAACTTTTTGCACATTTCTAAAGGTCATTTTCAAATTCTCTGATAGACCATTTCTTAAACAATCTTTCCAAGGGGCACTTCTCAAAAGCCCAAGGAGTACTTCCAAAAGCCTAGGGGGCATTTCCTTTTTTCCCAAAGGTCTTTTCATTTTTTCCAAAGGGTCATTACCATTCTCTAAGGGTAACTCACAATACCAAAAATACTTTTCAAGAAAATCCAAAGGCATTAGTTCATAAGGCTGAAGGGCTTTTTCTTGGATAAAAGGCACAATCAAGAAATCCAAAGGGCTTTACATAAATTTCAAAGGGAACCAACAAGTAGTAAAGAAAAAAGACAAGAGACCCAAGAAAATTATTCAAAAGTAAAATTCAAAAGGAGTTGTGGAAGAAAAGTTTGAGGGATAGTTGCAAGGAGTGCAAAACCTAAATAAGTAAAATGGAAAGTTCTTAAAGGATAATTATGGAAAATAGTGAGCAAAAAGAAAATGGCCATGGAACTTTACATTCAATGGTCAGTAAATCCAAAGGGCTAATCAGCCAAGGACAAGTGTCACAAGTACATAAAGCTCACTTCCATAACATGCAAAGTGGTCAAATAAGATTAGATGTGTCTAAGTGGATCAGTGAGCATACAAATACCAACTGAGATAGTCTAGATTATAGTAAAGAACACACTAAGTTTGTAATTCAAGGATAAATAAATCACACTTGGTAGAAATATGTAGCTACCACCGATATGGATCATTTAATTAAAAAAAAGATAATTAAATGCATAAGGAGCTTGAGGAGATAGGTGGTGATTCTTGATGGTTCATTAGGTGGTCAAATTAGTTTACATGCTTTGAATGCATAGAGCTCAAGTATAATAAATGATAGAAATTTTGGTCATCAACAACCTCCTTTCTCAAGTTTCCCATCAACCACAAGCTCTTCTTCTTCCCTTTCTCTATATATATCTCACATCTTCTATTTTTTAAAGGGTTCCATGTTTTTTAGATTTTGTTTTATCTTTTTAGGAGATGGGATATTGTAAAATATACTCAGCTTGATTAGGCTCGACCTTGTCAAGAACTTGTAATAACTACCTCTTGATGCAATAAAAGTACTTTCTTTGCCTATCTCTTGCCTAGGATTCATGCCTATTGAGTTGTACACTATGGTAACGTGTGAAAGAGAATCTTCCTCATCCATGGTCATCCTTTTTAGCATTATTTAGGGTGTTTTTAAGGCTATTCATAGGTTTGGTTTAGTGTTCTTTCTACCATTGATGTGATATTTCACTGAGTCATATAACTCCTCTCTATTTTAATTCATTTCTTTTAGAACCTTATCCATGAAATACTAATGCAAATAGCTTGATCTTGAGATTATGCAAGTTGGCATTGTCCTCTACAGAAGCAATATGGGTTCAAGATAGTGAGATTTTCCCATTTAAATTTGTTACATCACCTGGTTAGCATTTTTAGGATCCCTTATCCCCTTTCTAACCATTTTCCCCATGGAGCATTAGTTTAGCTTTTAGTTTAGGTGATCATCAAAGAGGAACCATCCTACTCTAGGGGTTCAACCTCAAGATAGGATACCCACAACCTGAGATTGTTCCCATACTTGTAGCTAAAAGTGAGAGAGCTTGAGAAACTCTCCCACAAGGGTGAAATTCCATGCTATAATAGGGATGCTTGTGTTAATTAAATATTTTTGAGTGCTCTCAGCTTTCTCAATTTTTGGCTTAAGGGCAACTAGGCCTAAAATGGGTTATAGGAAGTCTATGTTCCAAAAAGTATGGTGGCTCAATTTTTGATCTAAAAGTGTGTTATGGGTATCTTCAAGTGTGAAAGAAGTTTCAAAGGTGTGTGTTGACCAGAAAGAGGTTTGTTGAATTTGTTTATTTTGTGATTCTAGGGTTTTGGGCTATGTTATAAAAGTATTTTTACTTATGAGTTGAGATATGAGGTTTCATTTTTATTAAATGGGTCAAATGGGTTATCAAATCAAGATTCATAAAGGTTTGAAGGTTTGTGGTTCTCAAGTTATTCATGATTTTTATCAATATGGAGGGTTAATTGGCTAATAAGTTTGTGAAGGAAGTATGCTACATAGGATGAGATTGGTGATGAAAATTGGTTTGTTTGAGGGAGAATATGAGAGTGATCTAGATATGAAGTTTTAGGTCTTAAATATGTGTCTACTAAAATTGGTGGGCTCTACAAGTTCTAGGTAGGGCTACAAAGAAGCTAGACATATTTAGTTTGTTGAAGGGTTTTTTTGCTCAATTTATCTAAAAGAGAAAGGTATATTTTCTTCCAAGATATTTCTCAAGTTTTTTGAGAGCATGTTTCTTATTTTGTGAGTGTAATGAGGTTTTATTGGTGGTCCTTATGATAGCTTGAGAGAGAAGGCTAATAAGCATGTGTGGTGGTTCTTCATTTTGTATGGAGATATGAAGATGCTCAAAAGGTGAAATGGTTCATAGATCTTATAACGATTCCCTCTTAGATGTTTCTTGGTAAGTTCCATTAGATTATAATGGTTTTTTGTGTTCTTTCTTCTTTGGTTGCAGTGTATGGTTGAAGAGAGTGTTGGCATGGAGTAAGAGGAAGTTGGCAAGACAAGCAAAAGTAGGCTCAAGGTAATAGAGAGCTTGTGTCATATTTTAAAGGTGTTACTTTCCCATTGATGGTATTTTCATATCCTTAGGATCAATTGTTTCTAACTTGGTCATTATGTCAAAGGGCGAGAAACTTCTTGATGTGGGAGTGCTTGAAGAGAGAGAAGGTGAGCTATGTATTGTTATATATGATGGTTGTTGACATCCATGAAAAAGGGAAATATTATTGGAGAGTTGTAAATGATGTCATGGTGATGTCATGTAAATGTACTAGTGGGTGGATGAAGTGCCTTGATAGTTTATATGATAATGATTAAGTGTGCAATGTACTTATCCTAGTATGCTTGAAGTATGATTGGTTGATCTTTTATTTTTTCATGGTTAGAGATGTTTAGGGATGAGTATGGAATATTGACCATGTAAAAAAGGTCCCTAATATGATTTATAAGCTTTGAGTGCTGGTGTGCATGAGTGGAACTCATCTGGTTATCCATAGTTTTCATCTAAACACTATGAGTCTAATGGTAGAAAATATAAATAGGCATTTTGATGACATCACCATTGCCATTTGGGAATGAGTCAAGGGGATTTGGTCATATGGTTGTGATTACATTAGTTCCTAGTTTATTTTAAATACATTTTAGATCATGCACCAAAGCATGTCAAAAGATATGCAAGGGAAAAGTTGGGCTTTGAGGTAGCTTGATAGTATTTTCCCATAGCCAAATTTGCAATGAGGCAAAAAGAGTCGAATAAGAAGTTTTATGGTGGTATTTCTCATACATGTGGACATTTTAGGAGAAGGTGATCATATGGGTTTGTTCAGTTTTGAGCCTAGTTTATTTTAGATCATGCACCAAAGTGTGACAAAAGTTATTTAGGAGTAAATTTGGCCTCCCAAATAAGCTTTAAGCATGGTTGGATCAGTGACAAAAGATTTTGATAAGGCATTTTAATGGTGATATATATCACAAGTGTGATTTTTACAAGATTAGTTCATCACATGGTTGGATTATCCTATGTGAGAAAATCATATGGTCCAAATTTGAGAACATTCAAGTAAGTGAGGAAAAATTTATGACTATGCAAATTTAGTCTCCCAAGCGTATTGTAATGGTCCCCATACTTAGTCAAATATGAAAGAGGTAAATTTTGAGTAAGTCTCAAGGAGATCGATAGAGCGTATTTACTCCAAGATGTTAGGAAGAAATGAAATGGTAAGAAGTAAATGTTACTTAATGACTAAGAAAAGATAAAGGATAAATATCAATGGTGATTATGGGTTCATAAAAATTGATCAAATGGTGAGAATTGTTGGTTAATCACCTGGTTGATTCGTACAGATCAACAGTGCATGATGTGTCAACATTTCAAGATTTCATGAGATGAGGTCGAGGTGACTAAGGTTTAATGTTTGTTAATTAGTAACTATGTGTTAAATATATAATAATATTGATGGTGCATATTTAATTTGAGAAATGATGACATGAGATGCAAGCATGGTGTTTGAGGTTTAACTATGATCATTTGTTTTTTAATATTTGAATTTAACAAAGGTAAAAACTAGTCTATGGGTTTCTGACCATATCCTTTGATCAAGGATGAATTTTCTCATGATATAAAAACAAAATATGAAGAGGAATCCATGGAACATCTAATAAACCTGATTTGAATATCTAAAAGTGTGTATAGTCAAAGATATTAAGGTTCAAAGTTGACTATGTGTTCATGCATGGACTATAAGTGACATGAGAAGATCGTTTGAGCTTGTTTTGATTTTTTTTTGACTTTTTTTGATGAATAGGATATTTTAAAGTTTTTTATACTCCATGAGGATTTTATATGTGTATTATTAAGGATTGACCAATCGTATGAAGTAGGAACAAAGGTTTAGATGGTGACTATGTTCATTCATGGTGACTGTGTGCATTGAATGTTGTCTGAGTAAATTGTGATTAAACAAAAGGGTTTTATGTTGATTTTTGGAACTTAAGGAGGACCTATAGATCATATGGAATGGTTTTATTATTTTAATAGTGATTCTATGTTATTTTATTTTTTGATGAAGTGCTAGAGTGAATAGGTTCTCATGAGACCTATAAGGGCTACAAGGGACTTATTAAAAGGTGTAGTTCCTTAAAGGTAACCCATAGATGATATGGACAACATATGAAGATTATATTAAGATATGTATTTGTATGATATAGGAACTAAGGGATAATGCATCCCTAATGGTCGACCAATGTGTTGATTATCAAGTATACTCTATAAATAGTGGAACCAAAGATGATGGTTTCTAGATTTTTAGTATGAGAGACTTGGGAGAGTTTTGAGAGAGGCTTGTATGTGTGAATTATGGAGTGAAGGAGGGGTAGAATGCCCTAAGGATGATTTTAAGGGAAGAATAGATTAAGGACTATTTTTATGAATTGTAGGTCATAATTTTATTGGCAGAATAGTACCCTTGTAGATTGAGTGTGAGTGAAGGTAAAGAGTGATAATTAGAGGTCCATCATCAGGTGTTGAAGACATAAATTAAAATATGGATGTGTTTATAAGTGTTTTTTTGGTAGATCATCATCTAAGGTGGTTTTATCCTCATTACAATGTAAAACTTGCTAAAATTCTTGTTGTTATTACAACTCAGCTAGCTAGGTGGTGTATTACCTTGTGGGATTGTAGTCTCACTAAATAGGGATTTTAGTTCTTTTATTAGTTGTATATTGTCTAAATTGATTATTTTTATTTTATAAAATTAGTCTAATTGTGGGTTCTAGTGGGTTTTCTTCCCCAGGAGGGTTTCCCACATATGTCATGTGTTATGCTATTGATCTTATATTGTCTCTCTTACTCATTGTTATGAATGTTGTGTATGCTTCATGAATGCTTATGGTAACTGATTAAGTGTTTGTAAAGATTAGAATTAAAGTTAGATTATTTGAGCTCATTGATTTTGTCCCCCCCCCTCTCAGTGATTCTACCTCTAACATACTATCTACTCTATGATTTAATATTTATGCATTAAGGACTTTGTTTTATTAATGTTTCATTTGGAATTTATTGTTTGTTTATCCATTTTTGGCTTGGGCATGTGTTAAGGTTATTTGGTCATGACCCACCTTAGCGCATTAATAATTATTTTGATTTTTTGTTTTGCCATATGAAATTAGAGTCATGAAATTTGCTCAAATTACCATGCAGATGGGTTGTAACTCTTCCAAATTATATTTAGGTTTTATTTTGGTCATTTTGGCATGTTTTTTTATGATTTATATGCTTTGGGGAGACTCTACCAAAAAATTTAGCATGGCATCCAAGTAGAATGAAATGAAGTTTGTGATGAGGGTTTTTGGGAAGCTTGAACTCTAGTTAAATCATATTTATTAATGACTAGGTAGGATTTTAGTAGAGTTAATTGGGGTTTGTTTTGGTTTATATTGATTGACTAGTTTTTATTGAGGTATGGGATTTTGGATGATTAGTTTTGCATAACAACTTGGGAGCTTGGAAGCGAAGAAAATCAAATTTGGTGGTAAATTTATAGATCCCAATTAAGTGGTGTTTTAATATTCTATGTATGTAGTTTTTAATGGTGAACACATTATCATTTTAGCCATAAATATTGGCAATTATAGTCTTCCTTCATTATGGTGTTTGTAGTTAAAATCCTAATTGGGTCGATGGATTTTTTTTGGTATAATTACATGATGACCATCATACATCTTGGCTATGGATATTTTTATATAATACTATGTTGAAACGTTGATATATATATATATATATATATATATATATATATATATATATATATATATAGTTTTGTGTTATGGTTATGGTTGATGTATATACTACATATATACATTTGATATTTATACATTGTTTGACTTGGGTTTGTTAGCATTGCTACGTCATTTTAATGGTGGTTACAATTGTGTATTATATCACCTATGTTGTTAAATTTATTTTATGATTTTAAAACCCTAACTAGGGTTTATTATTTTGATATGTCATCTATCTTGGGTTATGATTGTGCATTATATTCACTATGTTGAGTATATAAATTTGTTATTTATTTTTTGAAACCCTAGATGGGTTTTACATGTTCATAAATAAATGTTATTTCATTTGTTTTAGTTTTTTTGTATATTCCAAACCTGTGGCCATAAATTTGGGGGAAATGATGCTATGGAGTCTTTGTAGGGTTTGAAATAAACCCCAATTTTTTAGGGAAATTATTATTATTATTATTATTATTATTATTATTATTATTATTATTATTATTATTATTATTATTATTATTATTATTATTATTATTATTATTATTATTATTATTATTATTATTACATTTGAGTTTTATTTTATAATTTGATCATTATTAAGTTGACTCGGGTTTATCAAATCTTGTTGGAATTATTGGTATGATTTTGGTAATGACATTTAAATTAATTTATCTTAATATTGGTTGACTTACGTGTGAAAATAATGATCAGTGGATTATTTTATTTTTATGATTGTGTTCTATCATTATATTTGATATAGAATATTTTTTAATTTTTAGTAAAGTCTATTTTAGTCAAAATTTGACCCATAACTTTACGTAGATTTTAATTTATCTTTTTTGGTTCGTTGAAGTTGTATTCTTATTATGAGTTTTTATTATAACTCATTAGTATCTATTAAATTAGTATGTGAGGAAAAATTCCTTATAAATGTGTGGCATAAGATACATGGGTCATATTATATTTTATGAATAGAATATGGATCATAAATCAAAAAGCTCATGAAGATGAGCTATAGTTGTAATCAGGTACAAAGTTAATAAATATTGGTGAGATGGATTTTTATGGTTCATTTCATATTTTTTGTTCAACGCTCAATATGTTTTGTTATCCTTTTTCCATTATTTATCTGCTGCCTTGATCCATATCCAACTAAAGTTGGGGTAGTTTAGGGCCACCTATGGTTGGGCTCATTAGGACTGCTGAGTAGGTTTAGCTTCATTTGTTTATGTGTAAAATATTTTTATACACTTATAATTTAACATGATTTGTGATAGTTGGATGTAGAAGAAATAAATGATTATATAATCAATTTTATTCATTATAGCTATAATTCATTATAGTTGTATTTGATTCAAGTAATGTTATTATTATATTTTATATTTAGATAAATCATGTAAGATTGGTGTATGCTTATGATTTTAGTTTATCATTTGATTATACATGTATTCTTTGCATTTCTAATTATATATAGAATTTCATCACTTCATTAAGACATTTTATAGTAAATATACAATTATGTGATTTTAACATGTACTTTTAGTTAGTTCCTTATTTTGGAATAAGTAGATTTATTATAAAGATTATAAAGTTGTGAAATTATAGTTTCTATATTTTATTGGTTATTAGTTGAAATATAACCTAAAAATGTATTCACATCTTTGATTATACTTTTTCATTATTGGGTTCATGGTATTAAACAAACTGGTTGTTTGAGAATGTAAATAATTGTCTTGTAACCTAGTTGTAAAAGTTAATTATAAGTTTTATATGATTATTATAATACAAATGAGTGTATGAGAATTGGAAGTATTGTTAGTATGTTATGATTTAATCTCAAAAATAAAACTAGTAAGTTAAGTTACCTTGTATATTTCTTATGGAATTAACATTATGCTTATAAAAGCTAAGTGATGTTATTCATTGAACAAGTTAATTTGAGTTTAACATTATAATATATTATTATGAGGTGATTTGTAATTTATTATATTAAAGACTTTTAAAATTACCTTAATCTATCCAAAACTTCAATGATATATGATTTAATTAATGAAACTTTAATTGAGACTTCAAAGGAAGACCTCAAGACAATAGCTTATATGGATTAATATAATAAAATACTTGTGTTTATGATATGATGAATTAAATAGATTATAATCATCATAACACTTATGTATGATTTTTTAATTTTTTATATAATCTTTGTTAATAGGTCAAATGTGATAAATACTTAAGTAATTAAAATTGTATAAATCTCATAAATTTTATTCAGAGGCAAACATTTCACTTTGAAATTAATAAATCATTAAGTGAAATTAAATATTATGGACAACTCCTTATACCCCTTCTAATTTAATTACAACTAGATTATATAAATCTTACGCATATGTTGTGAGTAATTTGGAAAATAATATACTTCGTTAATGGTTTTTAAAAGAGAATGGTTATTCATAACTAAGGCATATTATGATAAAGGATAAATTTATCTACATTTGGAATTGATCATTGAAATATTTATCAAACTAATTCATATCTTTATATTATAGAATAAATTTAATGGAATTATATTATTTAGATCGGTATTAATAAATCTCCTTTGGAACATAAGCAAAAGAAATTTTTAATCTTAAGTTTAATATATAAATATATGAATTGGCTAAGGTATTGAACTTAAGATAAAAAATATAATTATTTAAGAATGAGATTAAAATTAAAATATAGTATAAGATCACTATTTCATGGAACTATTAATTTGTATTGAGTCCCTTGAACTCATGCAACACACATAACAGAATAATTGGAATGTAAGGCTAACCTTAAGCCTATTTAAGATCATGATGCATGCATTTTCATGTTCTTGTACCCAAATTGTAGTAATGTAATAGGTTCCCAAATAGAACATAAGAATGGTTGTTAAAACATCCCATGAATCCTTCACACTTCTTAAAGAGTTTTATGTCAAACCTCATGCATCTATTTTATTTTGAATTTAAAAGGTATTCTTAGTCTTTGCATTGATTTTGGAAATAGTCTTTTTCCCTTGATCTTTGTTTATTTTTTGTGAATTGGTAGATGTTACTTACATAAGATTAATATGAATATTTTTATATTTTATCTATTATCACTTTGTCTAATCACTTAAAATTTACACTTGAGTGATAAGAGTGATACTTGAGACTATCTATCCCTAGCTTATCCCTACACCTATCTTAGGTCCTATTTTCACACTTATCCAGCCTTCATGTAAGCCACATGCATCCTTAGACATCCCTAAAATAGTCTTAGACCCTTTTGTTGACATCTTGTCCCTTCATGCCTTAGGTTCTTCCACCTAAACACTAATGCCATAATAGGGATATTAGTGCCACATGGTGCTAGTGTCCTAGTTTTGGTGTTACTATTTATTCCCTCTTTTTTCCACCAATGGATATCTTTTCTAATATTAAACTACCTAGGGTCATCCTAGATCTATTTTAACACCTGTACAAGCACCAAAATAGTATATATACATGAATTTTAACCCTTTAACCACTACATGGAAATTAGATTCAAATTACACACAAAATTAGAACAAGTTGTGGAAAATCAAGGTTATCAAGTGATATTATGCTATACTTTTACATAAAACCATCTACAACATTCCTAAGCTCAGATTACTCATATTTATAATATCAAGTGAATTCAAAACACTCAATTAAATAATAAAACTAGATTTAATTTCACTTTCACCATCACTTAGTTGGGTATAACTACATCGAGCTTGATCCCTCATTAGAGTATTGATATGTAGTAAATTATCATCATATCAGGGTGTTGAGGATGTCCATCCTACCCTAATAAAAAATACACTTTATTGATTGTATCAACCATATTTTCTAGCCACATAAAGGATTAGGGTGTTTTTTATAAAATTTGTTAAAATAGGTCACTTACAAAGATCCAAAACTCATGCATGTAGGAACATGCTTGACAAACCTAGACATAGGTGCACCCAAAAACTCTAAACTAGTATTCATAGAGGATACTACCACTAAAATATGGACATTATCACCACATAAAGATACTATAAAATTAGGTCACTACTATCTATGATGGGTTTTGACACCTAGATTATGTTTTAACACTTAGACTATATTTTACCTCAGTTTTGAGTCTCTAGATCATACATATATTTCATTTTCCAATAACAAAATTATTTCACCTAATTTGGGACAAAATAATCTTGTTAAAAAACCAATTTTAACTTGATAACATTCAATGGTAGCTACACCTCTTATGGATATTTATTCTTCTACTAATGTACAATCCTTTATGCATGAGGTTCATTCTCTATATTCTAAGGTGTTACATATTGAGTAGGGAGATACTACAACATCACATGATTTAGATTATCATATTTTTTTACATAAACATTTGACACATCACATAGTGATAAATTATTTTCCATCTAGATTCATAGAACCTAAGCTTACATTATATGATTGCAATGGTAACCCAAAACACCATCTCTAAGCTTTCCACATAGCATGTTTGGATTACATGTCTAATGATTGTCTCTTCACTAAATTGTTTCCATGTAGTCTAGAGGAAAATGCCTTACATTGGTTCTATGATCTACCAAATTAGACTATAAATTCATTCAATCCATTGGAAAATATGTTTTAGCACACTTCTCAATTAACATCAGTGATAATATCTCATATGCTCAAGTAGCACAACTAAAGCAAAAAATAAAATGATCCTAGTGTAGAATATGTCTTGTGATATAAGACTATATTGGAAAATTTGACTAGAAACATGATAGATAGAGAGATACAATACATTTAAACAAAGCCTACTACCAGAATTACATGAAGCCATCTTCTTTAAAAATTTTCCAACATTCACAAATTTATGCCACATAGTGAAAGAAAGAGAAGTCAAGATTCTCTCTATGGCTAAAATAAAATATACAAGTGGATTAGTATCAAAGGCCAAGATTTATAGTAAGACTCCATATAAGTTTAATTACATTGAAAACAAGATTGACACAAAGGCCATAGTTAATGCAACTTCAGAGCTATCTCCTCACTAGTTTTATCAACTCCTCGATGGAGAGTTTTCACCAACCTTCCAAAATCACAAACATGTGTTTAATAGTATCTCTTGGAATACAATGTCATATCTCTCTCTCCCATCAAAGAGGTTGATATGAAATGCCCTCTTCCAAAAATCTATGATTCTAATTCATTCTCAACTATCACATGGCATTAGTCCATACAAAAAATTAATGCATCACATTGAAACATAGGATATAATATTTTATAGAGGCCAACATAATTGATGTGGGAGCACCCATAGAGGCACCCAAAGTTCAACAAATGGGAGCTAAGGAATTAAAAATATTCTCAGATCTATTTCCAAAGCATACATCAAATGAGGTATGGAAACTTTAGGTGTTCACTACATGTATAAGGCACATCCACCACCAATATCATATCACACTACTATAGAGGATGCACACCCCATACACAATATCATTGGTGTTTACTAGACTATAATTCTAGCTAGAAAACTCATCACCTTCTCAAAATAGGAAATTATTGATATGATTCATATTTATATGCACTCTTTATACAAGCCTACATAGGTCATCATCTTATTTATAATTTTATGGTTAATAATGGGTTAAGTATTAACATGTGAATTATCACACTTTTACAACATTTGGGATATTTAGATTAGGACATATTTCCTAAAAACATAATTATTTATGGTTTTAGTATCCATGTTTAAAGCTCCATTAGGGAGATTATACTTCCACTATAGGTTGGAATAGCACATGTGGCCACTAGATTCTTAGTAGTACCTAGTGTAAGTATATTTAACATGTTATTGGGTAGGCCATGGATACATAATCTATGATCCATACCATCCATTGTGCATAAATTTCTTAAATATATACATGCACATTAGGTGATCATATTGGAGGGTATGTCATATGAGTATCCTTTACCTATCCCATAGGTAGTTACATTGTAATTACCAATTACATCTCAATTACTAGATACACATCTAACCATATTTCATATCAATAAAACCAATGTTCACTAGAGCTACTAGTGTAGGTGAGGTCTACTCCTATAGTGTTACCATGTATGCATACTATTCAATGAATATCATTATTAGAGAAACACCTACATCAAGATATATAAGGTGTTATGAGCTTAGTGGATAATTTTCCAAGTATCTTCAAGAGGTATGTTGGTCTGGTGGTTCTAGGCCTATTAGACAAGGTGGGCTAATGAGGTCCTTGTGAGTAATCATAAATATATTTAAGTTAGTAGAGATAATTTAAGCATGCTTTGTGGTATTACATGGTTAGTTAAAGGTTTTTACCAGTTTTTAGGCCTTGAGGAGGAAGATAAGCCAAGTTAGTATGTTGGGATGTTTTATGTGCATGCAAAATAGAGGTTTATGTTGTAGACTATATAGTGTCTCCCTCTACTCCTTTCCTATTGAGATAAATATTATTTAGTTCTTAGGGTTCTCAACATAGGGCATCCATGCCATCTATATCATATTATACAAGATGGGTCCCTAAGACTCATATAATTCTCAAAACACCCCAATTAGCTTCATGGATTCCTAACACCACTTCATAGGTACTAAAAAATATAGATCACTTATTAAATCATGTTCTAGTACCTTAATTACCTTATCATATAGCATACATTATTATTTTACCTTTATTTGATAGAGGTCACATTGATAGCGAGTCTCTCATGAAACTCATTGATCAGTGTGTTCTTCCTTCTTGTATATAGTTTCCTTCTTTATTGCTCCTTGTATGTAGTTTCATTTTCATGTTTCTTGTACATAGCTTATATATAGAAAATAAAAAATAATATAATATTTCAAAACATAGAAAAATAAAATATTTACTTGAGAATACAAATTATAGATTGTATGCATTTCCATGTTTACATCTCTTATTTTATACACATAGATATTCTTTCTATCTTAGTATATTCAATTTTTATCATATATACATACTTAAATTGTTCTTATCAAGTGTTCATATATAATAAAAACACATAATTCCTCTACACATATCTATATTTTCTACTATATACCCATTAGAGACATATACACAGACACAAGGTTTCTTAATTTGATACATTTCCCATTTGGGGAACCCTATACATAGTTTTGATTATTGGCTACATATTTTAAAAGTTTACATCACATATTTATCAATGCTATATATTAATATTAGTCATGTTAAACTTACTCATATTGTTTTCCAGCTAATAATACTTTAGAGTTAGCATATGTACATCTTAGATCTTACACATATTTTTATTACATGTTCATGCATACTTTCATTTCTAAATTTCCTAGTATATAATTGATTGTGTCTCTATGATTCTTTTATTTTAAGGATTTTGAATATGCCATTTATATATGGCTCTACACCACTCCTTTTCACTATATGTATTCTTTGTACATGTGCCCATGTCCTTATGTGTGCTTTCTTGATTGTGTATGTGGACATTTTCACATGTCCATCCATGTGTCTCTAGGCTATTTTTTTGTTATTTATGTATGTGGATATTTGAACATGTATGTTTATGTCTTGCTTTCTCATATTTAGTGATATGTGATAATGTCCCTTATATTTTGGAGATTTAGCCTAATTTACATGCCCCATGTTTGTTGTATATATAATTTATTTTATGTGTCATGTCCATGACACTTGTCTCTTACTTGTTACATACTCCATTTTTTGATGCCATGAGACACCTTAATAATCTCCCCTTCATAATTGGGTGTCATGATGGACATAATGTCCCATACCTCTAGGTAGATAGTTATTACATTAAATTTACTATTCATTTACATTGTTATAGCTATCTTGATATCCTTATGAATGCTAGACCTCACATACATCACACATTACAAACTTGTGCTTAGATTATCTCACATTTTGATGTTATATGTGCACATTATATTGGATAATTATACATATGTCATATATGACCTATATAACACACATTTTATAGATCTTTTTCTTTTTAGGATAGTTCTTGCACATGTTCAACAATTCCCCTCAAATAGGGGGCATTCACAGAGGTTTGTCATAGAGATATCTATTAGAATGCACTCAAAGTATAATTTTCAACATACAAGCATAGATTATATAAATGAAACTATAGTAAACACAATGGGAAATAGTGACACAAAGATTAGTTACAATTGCATAGAAATTAGAATAGTCAAACATTAGTGTCCAAATTCAGATACTAGTACCACATGGTGCTACTATCCAAGATATTGAGCTACTATCCAATAACCTTAGTTTCAAAAAATTCTAGATTGGATAGAAAATTAAAATAGGTATAGTCTAGGTCTATATAGGTTCAATTACATATTTACCAATTTTGGCTCATTTTAGCTCAACTTCATACCAATTTTATCAAATTGGGGGTATCATGCGCAACATTTTCATTCCCATTTTTATCTTAGATACTTCAATATATATTATTAGAACTTAGCAAAAAATATATATGCTCAAATATCATATTTTGGATCATGTATATGACACATTATTTCTATATGCTCACTTACACACTAGTTGATTAAATGGAATAAAAAATTCCATGTCATTATCTATGTTGTACACATCAAACACCATGTTCCAAGTTACATACTAGATTCATGACTTACTCCATCTATAGTGGTTGGAATTCTTGAGTGGCCCAAATTTTCCTAATATACTTGAGTCTCACAAAGCTAATATCTCTAGTTTGACATCTCTAGTTAGATATATCTAATTAGTCATTTTAACTACATCATGTAGTTTTAATTTTAAATGCTACTATACACGGGTAGGAAATGATGGATTTATAGTCTAATTGAGTTCTTGATCCACCTACATGATATGATTGGACAGACTATAAATCCAATCCAAACTATTCATAGCTCATGATCCACCTAACAAGGGTGGGAAATGGATTCAAAATTGGATTGATTTCTTGAGCCACCTATACATGGGGATTGAGTAAGCCATCAACTTAGTTTAAGATATTCACCAATTAATCACTATATACATGCACACACAAAATTTGCCACTATGTTTATACATTGATTCTCATTACCAATGAAGTGTATTCATTCCTTTCCTCTCTCTTATCCCTTTACTCAATTTTATCTCTCTACATAGTTTTACTTATTGACTTATTTTTGTCTTTACTTTTGATATCTATGATAGATCTGGTTTATATTTGCAAAATATTGACACAAAAAAAAGATTAAGAATAATAAATATTTTATCATAATAATAATATTTTTCCTCATACATTTCATTTGAACATACTTAAATATATACCTATGACACTCCTAATCTCACCTATGACACTCTTAATCTCCTAAATATTAATTATGATATATTGTTTACTATTAACAATATATTTGATCAAACCAATAACAAATTATACCTATGTGTAATAATTTACATTATAACAATTAATAATGTTTCACACTATACCTAAACATTCACCCCCTTTTGAACATTATTAATCATATTTACACCCCCTTAATTTGATCATGGAGAGAATATACACCTTCAAGAATTGACCCGAATAAAATCATATGCCAATGCATACTTTTAGATATGTATACTACTAACTTAATCTTGTTGTTTGGATCTTATTGCACATGACTACTAATATGTGAATGAATGCATCCTACATTTACACTATGTGACCATAATGGACATGTCACTGGCTGATCATCTCCATAAAGAAGTAAAACAATTAGGTGATCTTTATAGTTAGAGGATTTATACGGTTAGGTACCCTCCTATATAACTATTGGCCACATTCCATTATATCTACACTCTCCCTTTTCTCCAAATATCAGAGGTGTTCTAAATAAGTAGGGGAATTAAAAACACACACAAATTAGAAAAATAAAATAGCATGAGGAATAAATCCTTATTTTCATCTTATATAGCCTTTGTTAATGCCTATTGTTGCCCAAATAAAAATAACGTAGACAATTTTCACTACCAGTGAAGAACTATCCTTGTCATTAGCCGATTTGGCATAGAGCACATGACACAAAATAAAAAATAATACCATGATAAAAATAAAACACCAAAAAAAATGTCACCAAAACATTTGGGGCCCCATCATTAGTGACTAACGAGAGGCTTTAGAACCTCCAGCCTCCATTTCCTCCATCATCTAGTATGTGATGTTACTTACTCAGTTGATATTGTGATGTACCTTAAATTCATGTTGTTTTGAAGGGAATAGATTCCCCCTCAAAATATTTATATTTTTGACATTTGACTCAAGATGTCAAAGTCACCCAAAAATCTGTCCGTAAGGTAATTTTTTTTCATAATTTTTAATTGTTGATACTTTTGACTCTTGATAAATACTCAACACCAACATAAGTAATTCTTGACAAATATTTAATATGGACTCTAAAAAAATAAAATGAATACCCACCAAAGAAAATAAATACATTAAAATATTTTAAAAATAATAATGTAAATAACTTTTTAAATGACCAAGACAAACTTTAAAACCTAACTTAAAAATTCTTGACATGTATACAAAAGACACTATTTACAATGACTTATAAAATCAAAAGCTCATAAATTTTACAAAAACCAAGACTATTTCAAATATCTATGGGATTAGATTTGTAATGACATATTCTATAAATAACATTAACATAAATACACAAGAGTCTAGGTTTTGATGCAGCAAGCTTGTTTTCACCTATTACAAATGGCATATTAAAGAATATATTTTTCGCATATGCCACATGGAAAAACCAACGAGTAATTTTTTTTGTCATAAAAAATATGGGATATGACTATGAACGACAGAAGCATGAAAGACAATAAGATTAATTAATCATTGATTGATGTGAATGATGAATAGATATGTGAAACCATTAAAATCACTATAATCTTGATTTTGCATTTTAAATATTCCTTTAATATTCCAAGATTTGTTGACTTCTTAAAAAATGGTTCTAAGTCTACACAAAATGTTGTAAGGAAAAATGAGAAGATTTCTGATTAGGTTTGGTAAAGCCAAACCAAGTAGTTGATCAACAAGCTTGTAAACAATATTATAAACTTCTAAATAGATGATGAGACTAGTACAAATCACTTTTTAGGTTGTGTGTAATATTGAATAGATCTAGGGTGAAAGCATGACCAATTAGGACACTGATCCTTGAGTACAGATGGATCTGTATGAAGCATGTACAAGTATCCAAATTTATTAACTAGTGTGGTGAGGTGTAATGACTATTTTTTTTTAAAAAACTCCACCTTAGATCTTTGAAATTGACCAAAGTAGAGTATATCTCTTGCTCATCCACTCTCTTCTCCAAAAAAATTAAAATCCTAGGTCTACAAAGTCAAAGTACTATTAATGCAATGCATAAAAGATTTAGAAAATTATCATATACTAAGAACTATAAAATGGCATCATTGTGAGTAAAGATCTAAGGTAGATGAATAGATAAATATTCTAATGAATTAGAGACTTATTTACACATTCAAGACATACATGTGATCAATTCCTCTTCTTTAATCAAGATTACACAAAATAATAATAATGCATCAGTCAAGGCAACCAAAAATTGTAGATGCCCCTCACAAATCTTAGAATTCCATATGCTCGCTCTGATACCATATGATAGATATGGCTTATATTTTCAAAAGATTAACACAAAAAAAGGAGCCAAAGAAACTACAAATATTTTATCAAAATAATAATATTTTTCCTCATAAATTTCATTCTAACATACATATATATAGGGCACTAATACCTATTATTGGGGATTCCAATATCCAACCAATATCTCACCTATGACACTCCCAATCTCCTAAATATTAATCATGATATATTGTTTACTATTACTAATATATTTGATCAAACCAATAACAAACTATACCTATGTGTAATAATTTACATTATAATAATTAATAATGTTTCACACTATACCTCAAAAATCTCTTAAGTAAGGATTGATCTGTGCAAGTTCCACTTACATGACACACAATGGAGCATGTTTCAAATACTAAAATATAGATTCACG
Source organism: Torreya grandis (assembly GCA_037957365.1). Taxonomy (NCBI): domain Eukaryota; kingdom Viridiplantae; phylum Streptophyta; class Pinopsida; order Cupressales; family Taxaceae; genus Torreya; species Torreya grandis. The sequence goes on from JARHVA010002781.1 coordinate 1,687,662, forward strand.
GGCTTCAACTCTTAGGTAAGTCTAGGTATGCTTCTTTTTAGTATATCCTAATAATTTCATTTTTTTGAATTTATAGAATAAATGGGGGTAAATGTAATCACCTAAAAGTGACACTTGAGTGTTAAGAGTGCCAATTGAGACCACATATCCCTATTTTATCCTTAGGCCTATCTTAAGTCATATTTTATCCTTAGACATCTATAAAGTAGTCTTAGACTATCATTCTGACATCCTAACCCTTTATGCCTCAAGTTCTACCACCTAGACACTAGCACCTCATAAGGCTAGTGTCCCAATTTTGGAACTAATATCCTTTCCCTCATTTTTCCACCAACAAATATATTTTCATAAATTAGACCACCTATGGTCAACCTAGTCCTATTTTATCACTTGGCACAAGCACCATAATAGTGTGTGTTTGTGTCTGTGTCTATATATACATACATACATATATATATACATATATATATATATACATATATATATATATATATATATATATATATATATGTATATGTATATATATATATGTATATGTATATATATATATATATGTATGTATATATATATATATATGTATATATATATATGTATGTATATATATATATATATATATGTATATGTATATATATATATGTTATATATATGTATATATATATGTATATATATATATGTATATATATATGTATATATATATGTATGTATACATATATATATATATATGTTTGTATATATATATATATATGTGTGTATATATATATATATGTATATATATATATATATGATATATATGTATATATATATATATACATATATATATATATGTATATATATATGTATTAGTATATATATATATATACATGTATATATATATATATGTATATATATATATATATATATATATATATATATATTTGTGTGTGTGTATATATGGCTTTTATCCCTATAACCACTAGATGGAAATCATATGTAAATTAGAAATACAAACTCAAAATAGTCTAGGTATAATTAATTTTATCAACCCCTATTCTGCCCTACTTATGCATACAACCATCTACAACATTCTTAAGCTTAGATTATTTAGATTTCTAGTCTCAAGCACATTCAAATCACTTAATTTAACAATCATACTAGCTTCACTTGCACTTACACTAGCACTTAGGTGGGGAGAACTACATTGGTATTTATCCCTCTTTAGAGTATTGGTATGTAGGCAACTCTCATCATAATGGGGTGTTATGGATGTCCAACCTAATTGACTAAAAAACTAAATTTACTACTTGTATCAAATTAATGCCATATCCACATGGAGGATTAGGGTTTTCTTATAAAATAAATCAAAATAGGTGACCTATAAAGATCAAAAACTTGTGCATCTAGGAATAGGATTGATAGACGTAAACACAAGTGTACCCAGATGTTTAGAATAGTTTTTCATAAAGGAAAATAATACCATAATAAAAATAGTAATACTACTATATAATTAGGGAGACACTATACTAGAGGGTTTTTGACACTTTGATCCTATTTGTGACACTCAAATTAGTCTTTAACTCAGTTTTTAGCCTCCAAATCATCTATCTCTATCCTTTTATAGCTAAGTTAATTATAATATTTATTATTATTTTTAGAAAGATCATATTAAGTTAGTTAAATTATATATTAGTGGTTGTATTTATTTTATATTTCTACCTTGATTTACTATACTCAGCCATGTTTTACTCAACATACCCCCATTCCTTTTTTTTAAAATAAGGACCCATTATGCCTTATATGAGTCCAAGCCTCTTTTTTGATGTCTTCATTCTAAGAACTATTACATGTTACATCTAAATTTTTCCATCTGGGAAATATAAGTGAAGGCATTTTACATTTTGGACTAACTTATTAATCTCTTTTAGAAGCTTTACATCTACATAGGTTTTTTTGGGACATACATATATTGGTCCTCTAAATTTAGTATTCAAGTAATGCATTCTAGAAATTTATTTTCAAGTCTTGCTCTTCAGAAATCCTACATTTTGGCCTTCACTATTTGGTCTTCAGATGAATTCTTCAGAGGTTTTGTTTGGAAAAACTGTTTAGGATTTATAATTTAGTTTAACTAAATCCTTGATAAAAGAGATTTCTAAAATTGGTTCTTTAACAATTTACCAGTTAGGTATTTATTCTTCATAGTTTTTTGTGGTCATAGATTCTATTTACAATTCCTAGATTTTTAAAAATTTGGTCTTAAGATTTTATGTTCAGTATTTACTTGGTGGATTTTACCCCTCACTATTTGGTATTCAACTTTTATGTTCAATATATATGTGTGGGTGTTTACCCTTTAATAAATTACATTAGAATTTATAATTTCGAATTGGTGGTTGGAAATTAGATCTTCAATATTTTTATATCCAATAAAAGTGTTTGTTTTTTCTTGTCGATACTTATGACCCACATTTTGGTGTATATGACTTTGGTATTTAGGAATTTTATTCTAAGAAAGTTCACAAAAAGTTGTCAATGGGTATTGCCCATGGGATGAGTTAGTCATCAAGATTTTCATTTATAGTTTATGTTTAAAATCCCTAATTTGTGAAAATTGGTTGGTTTAGTACCAACACAAAACCCAATTTCCAACTACCAAAATCCTAGTTGGTGAAACTAATAAAAAAAAATACTTAATGACACTTTTCAAAATATAAAAGTGTGGCATGCCCACCAAATAAAGTGTTAAAATTTAAACTATACAAGAAGAGTTCATAAATGTTGGACATTAATGGTGCATTAAATTGAATTAAATTCTAAAAGTTATATCAATGACTTGAGACCATCAATGTGTTCATTAATCATATATAAACCACAAATATATATTACTCCCTTGAAAATGAGCTTGAACAACCTATGTATTGATCATGAAAGTGAATCAAGTGAATTCAAACCATTAAAGTCTAAGAAGTAACCAGTCAATTAGCCATGGCCTCTTCATCCAAAACATTTAGAGGAGTCTTTCCACCACCCTATTTCTTAATCAAGGACTCCACTAAATACATGGATACTATTTTTGACTCCACCATTTTAAATGATCTATACACCAAGTATTAATCTCTATGGGATGCCATTGATGTATTAGATGTTGCCACTCAAGAGGAAATCTCAACACAAACAAAATATTAATTGGTGGTAGACCTACTTCCTCTCAAAATAAAGGGGCTATACTTTACAGTGGCCAATCTTGAAGTGATGCCATGATAGAATTATTATGGGATCTTTTCCTCACTAGAAAAATAATAGGGCACAACTAATTTCACCATTTGGAACATAAGACCACTATGGCTTACACCTCAGGAGATGCATTTCAAAGGTATTAATCTTTGCCAATTGTATGTGCTACTTATAATTTGCATAGGGTGATAGGGTGAAAAGAAATTTTTTTTAACAAAACACTCACCAAGTTGCTTCTCCTTAGGGAGGTTATCATTCCAAAGGATAAGGACCCCATAAATATCACCAAATTCAAGATTGGGGTTTGCATTAGGATGGCCCTCTTAAATAGACTGTAAGGTTTCCCAAGCATCCATTTTATTCTCCTAAAATGGGTTCCATTATTAGATATGATGATGACTTTAGAATTGACTTTTTCTTTGGGAAGATAATCAACATCAGGTTGAGAGAATAGGTTTTACACATATAAGTGGCATGATAGTGGCCACTTCCATATGATGTTTTACCTCTTAGATTTTGTGATGGGAACCATATATTTTCATTATAGCTCACTCTAGGACCTAACACTAGACTACATCAAGAATTACATTTTTTATTATTATTCATTTCTGTTCATATATACATTTTCAAAGAACATCACTTGCATTTAAAAAGATGTGTACCCATAGGTATGGTAGGGAATTAATGAAACCACACTACCCAAGGTATTCAAATAAAATGTAGACACATTGGCACCACAAGGTGACTATTGGTTATACCTTGATTACATAGTGATTATGGTCATTGGTAATAAATTAGACCCATTATGTCTTCCTATGTATGTGCTAGATAAGCTGGTGAAATAAAAGATAGCATTCCAACTATGGTGGAGTGTAGATGAGGATTTATTAAAGATAAATAATATCACATTTTATGGCTCTCATATGATGATAGAATAAATGTGCTACATAATCTAGAGTCGCATTAGAGAAGTAGGAAAAATGAGAGGGTATTTTTCATTACCCACCTTGCTTCACATAGATTGGGATCCTCATGGTAAGATTCAAAAGCATATCAAGGCTCTCAGTATTCCATACCAACATGTGCCTTATGACTATGAATTTATATTCTTTAATTCCAAGGATGATGCCTAGGTATTGTAAATGGCACAAATAAAAGGATTTAGGGAAGAGCATTTAAATATTATATAGGGATATCCCTATATATCTATTACAGATGCATGATTTAGGCTCCCACCTCATATTTTTGGATCATTAGGCCTCCAAATCCATTAAAAAAATAAGGAAAACCTTCTCAAAATTTTACCCAAACATTAAATGCCATCAATAAGGACCCCCAAAAAAATAAAGATAGACTTGGAGGAGCTCAAGGAGATCCAATTTTCTTTGAATCCTCAAATTTAGAGGGCCCAAACCATCTAGCTCCTCCACCTATGAAATAACTTACAAGTGTGGAGATTTCATCTAAACTAATTCAAGAGGCCTCCCCCACTTTTTTAAAGACTACAATGTATTATAAGAGGAAACCATGGTCTCATCCTCTTCCAAAGGACCCAACTATTGAGGAGTAACTAGCAAGAGTTTCCTTACCGTAATATCAGGTTACAAAAGGAAATCCTATAAGTTAAGAAAGAGAGCCAAATTAAGAGGATGAGTTGAAAAGAGTAAAATTATTTAGCCTCTAGGACATTAAATTAAAACCACCTTTAGATGGAAATCAATCAGGTAAGGAGACAACACCTTTTATCTCTAGTACTATAATTTCCTATTTGTCTTCTATTTCTACTATTGATTTAGTTCCTCTTAATCCCTTTTCATAACCACCCTTGGTTACTTCCAAGGTAGAGGATGTCTCCTCTCCCCTACTATCTCCATTTTACTAATTGTTTCCACTCCACCAATTATATTCACATCCTCAATGACCTCCACTACTTTTATATCTACTTATGATACTACCCCAACACCCCATAAAGACAAAATAAAAGACTTTAAGAAATTTAGGGGAGCATTGGAATGTTCCCAACTTCATGTATCATCCACTTAAATAGAGTTACAATTGCCTCCCTCCATCTTGTCTTAATGCACCATTATGACATCTTCATAGAAAGCTAGAAATAAGAAACCTATATACACATTATACCCACTACCTCAACATGAATGAGTGGATTAGTCTAATATCATTTGGTTTTACCTTCCTGACCAAGTGTTTGAATAAGATTTGATCAATCATCAAAATAATTATTGGTTGAAACTCTAGTTGAGGAAACTCAACCAATCAACCAATCTCAATTGGTCATCCCTTAGTGGGCAATTGATTTAGGGTTAAAGGCTTCCTAAAAGCCAAACCTCATAATTATAGAGCTTCCCATAATGAGTTACATATTTGATAAATCTACATGGAGTTTACAAAGGGTAAGAATGAGAAAATTAGAAGATAATATTGGGAGAGGGATTATCCTAAAAGAGACACATGACGTCTTTACCTTTCTAAAAGAAGGAATAAGAAATTTGAGCTGTCCCCATATGTTGAGAAATATAAGTCCTATCATGAGACACATAAGGATGCTTTACTAGAATTATATGAGGGAATATAAATGGCTAGGCAAGATCTCGAGCATGAATTAGAGAAAGTGAAGGAATAATATTTTCAAGCTTTGGAGTAAATAAATAAATGATAAAAAATAGTTGATGTTGCTTTTGAAATTAAACTGAGGTCCAAAATGTTGCTTCTAGATTGTACAACATTCTTGAGGCCATTATTGTAATGATGGCATAATTTACCCCTCATTTGGTTGAGACTCATAAATTATTTAATTATTTGAAGTAGGATGAGAATAATTTTAAATTTTTATTCTTTATATAACTAATAATCCATTCATCAACCTTGACCTGATGGCACCACTAGAGGATTTAAATTATCTCAACTTGGTAGTCATCAGGACTAAATAAACTCGGGATTGAATCATGACATCTAAGCTAGTAATGCCTAAGTATGTCAAGCATTAGATTCTCATTTTATAGATCTTGAGAGAGAAAAATCTCTCACAAGAAACATACTCAACAAGTAGGCCTATAAGTAGAATCAACTTTGATCAACTTCTTTAGAATACTTCTACCAACTTAAATCAAAGTCTTCAAGGAATTTCATTAGAAGATATTGAGGCCAAACTAAGTTTTGAAAGTATGAAGGTGAAAAAGGTGGAAACTTTTGGAATAAACTTCAAAAATACAAAAACTAAACATGAAAAGCTCTTAAAATGAGTAAAAAGGGTGCATAGACCTCCACTATTGAACATAGATATTATATGGCATCAACATGACCTTAGGGACAAGGACTTTCATGTTTTGGAAGTGAAAAATAAATTTGACACTTCAACCTCCACTTTAGTCCCAACATCTACCTTAACACCCACAAGAGTCAATAACACCATACCCACATCTAGTCAACCTTGACTTTAAGGCTAAGTTTTTATCATGCATGTAAAAAGGACTAACTCTTATACTCATAGTTTACTTGTATTTAGAACCAAAATGTAAAAGTTGCCCAAACTACTTGTAATCATACACACATTGTATTGCATTATACAATTTGACTTATGTTTAGACATAGTGATAAATAACTATATACATGAATACATGTAGTTTTAAAACTCAAATTAAAACTAAGGTTCGAATTGCATAATGTAACCATGAGTTTAAATGAACTTGGAGGATGAGGTGACCTTTCCCTAAGTCTATTTATACATGTATAACCCTCATTGAAAAGGGTTGGAAAAGTTTTATCAATACAAGAAAAAAATAGTTTGATGGTCATGAAATTGTGTTGATGCTCTTTGCTTTGATCTATGTGTTATTAAGTTTTTATTTTCTTGGTTATGTTAACTCAATAATTTTAAGTGTGCATATGATATAGATAATTCTAATTTTTATTATTAATATACACTAATTATATATATGCATAATCTATTAAAAATTTGTAGTTTTTATTGATCAAAGCAATTGATTAAAATTGTGTTAATATGTTGAGGTGTTCAAAAGTGTTTTCTTTCTATAATAGTCATCTAGGTGTGTTTTATAGCTTCTCTAGACACCTTATTGATCCAATAAATAATCTCATAGATATGAGTGTGCAACATCAACTCTAAAAGGAAAAACCTTTAGTTTATATCATTAACTTTGTTATGATTTATTCCTAGACTTTTTAACTATTTTTGATCCAGGAAATAATTTAGGCAACAATTTGGGTGATGAATCTACCCTAATTGATGACATAACTTCTGAGAGCCATAACTTTTGCACTATAGCTCTAATTGACTCCCCATTTGAACTGTTGGAAATCTAAGAATTATGAGAAAATGGTGAGATGGAACCAAGATATGCTCAGTGATTTTTGACACCTAAAAACCTAATGAAAGTGCCCCAAATTTCAATTTTAGTAGTGCAATCTAAAAATAGTAATTCTTAAAATTTTGTATTTTTTTAAATCATAGAAGTTGAACCACTTAATCTCCCTTGATGTTGGTGACCTTCCACATCCTTCTCTTGCCTTTAAAATGTTTATAAATGAAGATGTAACCTATAATGGAAATCAGACATCTCTTCCCAGAGATAAACATATGGTTGTATTGTAATCTTGAGTAATAAAACATCTCTTCTTAGTGAATTCATTGTTACTATGTTGTTTTCATGTTCTTGAAATATCTATCAATCAAAACTTTTGAGTTTTGGATCAATGTTTGCCTATAAGTGTGCAATAAATGCAAGTAGTAAACACCAATTATGGAAACACTTGTCAAAAATAAGAACCAACCAAAGGGGGTGAGCCTTGAAGCCATAAAACCTTATTTTTTGATCTACCCTTCCCTCCTTTTGGATTTTATTTTATGATCTACCCACTGTTATATTAATATCCACCCACCTAGGTTTGAATTTTTTAAGGTTTCATTTCACTACATGAACCATATAGTTAACAACATGCATGTTTAACCTACTATTCCACCACCTAATTATTTAACCCATACTTTAAACTCATGAATTAGAGTTGAGCTTAACTCCATTGAGATCTTAAAATGTTATATGTCACCTCATTAAATTTTAGAGTGTGCACATAACTCACATCAACAAAAATAAATTTGGTGCTAGGAGGGCTTGGCATTCTTAATAAAAGAGGTTAACCCTTAAATTTGAGTTTTGATGGAGACATACAAAAGAGTGACCAGGTCTAAGGTCTAGGCTAGTCTATTAATTTCACCTTTGATAAATCATAGAAGGGCTAGATTTTCACTGATTATCCCTATAGTACCCCAAGCCAAAAAAATGACCCTAGTGAGAAATAACCTACCTATTAATCCTCTAATAGACCAAAAACTACCCTAGTTGGTTGGGGTTACTATTACCATCTCAGGGGGTATGCATGGTTTACTAAGGAATCCAAAAAAATATTTGCATTCTTTTTCTTGTTTGAGAAGAAGAATGATAGAAGAACACATCAAGTCTTTCAAGGCTACTTTGAGGTTAATGAATGTCATTGATGATAATGTTGCATGCATAATTTTACCTTTCAGATTATAGGATGTCACCTATGATTGGTACCTCAATATATAGGATAACTCCATTACTTCATGAAATTAGTGTCAAACCACATTTTTTGCCTAATTTGGGTAGGTCACCAATCCTAGTTTGGTGTACCAACACTTTACTAGCATGAAGAAAGATCTCAATGAACCAATCCATGATTTCAATGCAATATCTCATAATATGTACACTTGATTATGTCCAAAATACAAAACAAAACAAGCTTTGACATTTCAGATATACAAGAATGCTCTAAACCTAACTATTGTAGTATTGTTGTGAAGAGATTCTACTATCAACACTTTAGCATTAGCATATGAAGAGGCCATCAACATTGATGGATATATCAAACCTCATGTACTAAGCACCCCTAACATCAATGTTGGTCTCTAACTTTTGAATCAAATTCCACATGTGAAGCAAAGTTTTCTTGCATTCAATAAAAATTAGTTGTATACACTACCCCCTTTGACATAGACATCAAATCAAAATTATAATTACCTAAAAAATCATGCATAAATTAATGGTTACCAATAGAACAAACATTTGGTTCCATCCAATATTGTAGTTACTTATGTCATGGATTCCACCAAAGTAGAGTTGGACTCTATACAAATAATGGTCCAAAAATTGAGTAATGACCTCTTGGCCATGGAAAGAAAAATAAGTAATGATAATGGATATAATAATAATCAAAATTCTAGGTATTATAGATATAACATACCTTTCAATTGTTCTAAAAATAATACAAATCAGTCTAACAAACTTACAAAAAAAATAGTGGACATAGCCTTAACCAATTAGTGTAGAGTTCAGAATACATCTCAGCATGGTGAAATTAATTATATTAAATTTTGTGCATCTTTTGATATTTTTCAATGTAAAATGGTGAGGCAAGATTTGATGAATAACTTGATAGAATTCCACCATGAATCTAGCTCTTTAAACATTGTTATGGTTTTTAAAACTCATGAACTTCCTTTCCCAAGAGAGGATGAAAACACACCAAAATATAATACTGATGAGATCCATGCCTTCTAATAGTATCATAAAGGCAATTATAGCAAGAGGAAAAAATAACCCTTTACAATATCTACTCCTCCAAAGAAAATGACTATACCACCAAATCTAAAAGCTGGTAATAATCCACATCCCCAAAAAGGGAATGATGAGCCTCAAAACAAGGAGGAACAAAACAAAGGAGGATATGGCATTGTTGAATACATGAATAAAATAAAATAAAATATCACTCTTCATGAATTCATACAAATTAATGAACATAAATAACTCCTATGGAGATATATCATAGGGATATCCCCTATAGAGAAGACAAAGGCATGCAACACAAAATCAAGCCAAATTTTATATAAAAAATCAAGCCTGAGGTTCCTCCTTTATTAATAACTATTAGGGCATTCAAAAAAAAATACACAACTATTTATTTGATTTTGGAGCATCAACCATTGTTATGCCTACTTCCATTTACCATAAGCTTGGCTTAATGTGAATCCCGTAAAAGAGAATGACCTTGCAGTTAGACAAAATAATGAACTTATGATTGGAGAGATGATTGATGTGCACATTCAAATAGCATATAAACTATGAGTACAAATGACCATTGATATACTTGTGGTAGAAATTATTGAGGGAATGGAGTACTATTGAGTAGAGACTAGTCAAAGATGCTCAATGGATACCTTTTAATGAGTTTTTCTCACATTTAAATGCCATAGAGAACCCTCCCAAAATAGATTATGATTGATTAGGAGCCCAAAATGAAGCATCCCATCATGAATTACAATGTCAATAATGAATAGGTAAGCTATGAATTTTCTAGCCTTATAATCTATACATTTACCACATAGTATGAAGGATAGAAACCTAAAGACCAAGGACCTTGCTAACTATGGACTCTTCATTTTGGTAGTGAAATATCTAAATAGGGATAAAGTGTAGGTATTGAATTGTTTAATCTATAGGGAAAGAAGTTCCTATTAGCATATAGGCTATAATTCCCTTATACCAATTATAGGGTGAAATATGAAGCACTAATTTTGGGATTGTAGTTTGCTCTCAAAAATAATGTTAAGCAATTGCTGATGTATAGAGATTCAAAGTTGGTGATTGATCAGGTCAAGAAAAAAATACCAATGCTAATTATTATATATAAAAATATACAATCACAAAACCTAGGATTTTATTGAATCCTTTTAGGCCTTCAATATAATGGCTATCCCTAGAGAGCAAAATCAAGTTTCAGATTTATAGGCTACTTTAACTACCAATTTAACACCACTTCAAGAATATAAGGTACACATATTATCCATTGATATATTACATTATCCTTATTTTCCTAAAAATTTGGATAAATTCCAAGTCTTTGATGATGACTAGTAGATCATCCAGTTCCTGACTAACTCATAAATTTAACTCTTAAATCATTGATGACAAATAGATTAGTTATCTGTGTCAGGAAGAGTTAAATGAGGAAGGTGTCATTCAACTTAAATAAAATTATCTCCCACTTGGAATTGTTTATTTAGAGATTAAATTCTATATGGATCCCAAAGCATAGTAGAAAAGGCAACCTAAAGTTAGTGAATTTGAGTTCAAAATGGGACATCAAGGGGATGAGAGTTATCCAACCTATGTTAATATTAGCCTTAGCTACACTCCAGAGAAAAGGTAGTGGGTGAAGAATTTACTAACCCAATGTAAATATGTACTTTCATAGACCTATGAATACATGAAGTTTTATAACCTAAGGGTCATCACCAATACAATCCTACTAAAACTAGACCATGCTACATTTAGTCAAAGATAGAGACCAGTAAATCCTATCCTAGATTTGTTATCTACTAGACGTTACCCTTGTGAAGGTTGTTTCAAGAATTCACACTCTAAAATAACATGGATATAATATATGTTATGGATGGCCTAATATATGGATTGAATCTTGATATTTTAAGGGATTTCTCCCCTTGAGGTATCGAAAAAGCTCTCTAACTAAACTACCATCTTTCAAGGAACAGGAAAGGAAGATAAACTGAAAGAAAACTTATCTAATTGAGTTGATACACCAAAATGTGTCCTTAAATTATCTAATATGAATTAAATATTAATGAAAACATGGAATTTATTTCAATTCTCAAATTAAGGTCTCCGAACATCAATATTTCACATAGAGGCTTAGTTTGATACATAATCTAAGGTAGCTAATAAATAGGTCTCTCAAAGATATTAAGGAAAGATTACACTTCCCATAAATAAAATATTATGAAATAAAACTATGTAACTTATAAGGATGAAATAAAACCTAAAAATATGTAAAAAAATAAAGGACAAATTTGAGGAAGCATTCACTATCACTAATATTCATCTACAAACCATGAATATATACTATTCATAAGCATTCAAGAGGCATGGATTTAGTCTTATTCATTATAAAGAGGCAAGTACAAGTGTTTTTATTAGTAGGTATATGCCAAAAATAAGGTTAAGGATCATTAAAAATTCCAAAACTAGGCATACTTATAGATAAAATGAGAAAAGAGAGAGAGAAAGACAAGGCAACCCTAAAAACTAGGAAATGTGGCATTCACTTAGTCTTACTCAAATCCTAAAAAGTAGTTCCTTTATTATATATTTAATTATATAAAATAAGTGGTGTATAGGTATAAATAAAACTTTTTTTAATCTTAGAGTAATTCTTACCATTGATTGGAGGAGTATGACCAGCTAAAGTGCCTACATTCTTGCTTGCACACCCTATATTCTAGTGTGCTTGTCTTCCTTGATGAGTGAGTATTTTTACTTAAAAATAGGTCTTAATTTATTGATAAATTATTTAATTTAAACATTATAATAATCAATTTATGAGGTATTTCCACATTTAAAGGATTTTTAGAAGACTCCTTGAAGATTATTTGACTTTGTCTCTTTGACTAGGCATAGGAGAGGAAAAGGTCTCTCTGAGGATGTGAAAGACTCTTTCCAGCACTTAAATCCTTATTAAAACTAAAATATAACCTTTTATTTCTTTATTATGTCTTGGAAATAAGGATAAACAATAATAAATCCTTTTGAGTAGCTTTTATGCATTAATTTGGTGATTTGACCACTTGACTCCTTCTTGACAAAAGTGGCATAAGAGGGTGAAAAGTAGGTTTCAAATTCAATAAATAATTTATAATCCATGGATGGATTATCCAAAACATATAAAACCTAAAATAAGGCACTTGGAGCCATCAAACACTCTAAAATATGATATTTTTCACCTATGGCATGCATTTCTTCATATTCCCTATAACCCTAAAAATTGGTAAAGCTTATTGTGTAGAAGAGTGTTTAAAATATACTAGAAAAATAAACATAATTTTTAATACCATCTATCACCTTACATATCCATACTAATTTTTAGGATCCAAATCCAACTGTAAGTATCTATTTTATACCATTTCTCTCTCTAATTAAGCCTCCTAGGCCTAGAAATAGAGATTTGGCCCAAATGGCCACCCACACATGTGAAACTTGATAAATCTGTTTTATTCACTTTACCTTGTATAATTCCATACTTCATGTCAAATTTCAAATTCTAGGGCCTTGTGTCGATGAGCAAACCATGAAATGGCCATTAGCAAGCCTAAATGTTTGTGTATGCTTGAGGCATGAAAATTTCAAGTTTTGGTACTTTTAAATGACTTTTTGAGACTTGTAACACATTTACATAACTCATTCCTTTTTTTATTTCATTCAGAGGCCTTCACCATTGATTATTGGCTTGTAAAACTAATTTTTTCTCACCAAGTGGCCAACTTACAAGGATGGTATAACAACTCGATAAACCTATAGAAGAGTTTTAATGATTATGAAATATCTTTCAAGCCCCCAAAAACGTCTTTAAATTCTTTAAACATCACTACATATATTATAGCCTCATAAATAAGTTTTAAACTACATATTTTTCTTCATATCATATGGTATTGTACTTACACATGTGAAAAAACACCTTGAAGTGGAACTCAATAGACTTGTGAATGAGATTAGGGTAATTTGGATGTCATATTATTGAATTTGAAGGCATCCAGAGTCATATTTCATCCATCAAGTTAGTTTTAGGGTTTAGTAAGGTTTAGAGAGGTTTATGTTCTTAACAATGGTTCATAAAGTATAGGGGTACATTCCAAAAACCAATGCCAAGAATTTGTATTAGAGGGACCCTTCTAACATCTCTTATGGGCTTGATTTCCCATACAAAACCTCATGCAAGTTCTAAGAAAAAATATGACCCATTCGAGCTCTTTGTCATACAAAATAACATTTTTTATCTTCTTGTTGATTATTCATATAGCTAAGAGACCTAAAGATCAAACCAAATCCATATTTTTAAAGTATAGGGCCCCCTCCAACACCTAAAACAACTTCAAGATACCATGTAGCTCCTGAAAGAAGTTTTATCCTCTATAAACTTTCCTTTGGGCTGGGGTGACTATTGTGAGAAGGCCAAGAAAGGCCATTTTGGTCCTTAAGACCTCAAAAAACACTTTCATATCAAATATATATATAAACACGTTTTCAGTGATTCATAACATGATTCACCATAGTAATCCATAACACTAACCTTCTTTAAAGCTTGAAACCTTGAATTCTCAGCATTTAAGGGTTTATGTGCAAACTAAACCTATTTATTGTAGAGGTATACTCATTGGAACCAAACATTATTAAGGTATTCATTGAGCTCATATAAACTCCTTTTCTACTATTAGAGATACAAATTTAAATGAGAAATGTGTTTTTTTCACTTTTCTTGTGAGTGCGCCTATAGGTTTCTAATGGACTGTGCCATTTAGGTTGAGCATTTTCCTACTAAGTTTAATCTTCTTAAACACTTTATTGAGACATTGATTAATTAAACACTTATTATTATGTCTCATTAAACCTCAAATCTATAACACTCATTACCATCACATCCATGACCCCTATCCACATTCTCACTCTTTACAAAGACTACATGTAGGGTATTGCACTGACTCTAGGTGTGCATTCATTATTTCTTTAGATTATATGGATGAGGTGACTATAAAAAGATCTTGAATGGGTCTTTTACATTATTTAAAACTCCTAGTACCTTCTAAAAAACTCTAAACCCCTCACTTATCCTCTTACATAAGCTTTCTTATTTACTTTAGTGCCTAGGCTAACTATATATTTAACTTGTCTAACATTAACTTGACTTGACATGTAAGTATTATTTTGAGAGGTTTCTTGATTTATATGACTATTTTTGACCTTATTTATATATTTAATATATCTTATTCAATGATAATTCATCTAAAGTTCCATTTAATCATTGTACTTTGTATGCAATCATAAATGCATCATATCTATAAATCAATCCTAGCTCAGAGAAGATAGAGCATACCTACACTTCAAATTGGGAATATATTTGTTTAATGGGGGAGTGACCAATATGGGGATCCACTATACCCAACTAGGGGATAACTTGTCATAATACACCATGCTAGGAAGGGTTCCAAATCTTACAGTCTAACACTATCACGATAAAAACCCTAAAAGAGTTCTAGGTTTAACGTTCACTCTATTCTAGTAAATAAAAAATTAAATATAATCTAGTACACACTAAATCTTGTGGCAGAATATGAGGGGTTAGTAAAGAAATCAAAACATGTATAGGAGAATCTCATGCTATGTATGAGTAAGACCCTAATACATGGAATATGAAGAGTAATATTGTTCAAGCCAATACTTAAGCTACTTTTATTTACTAAAGAGAGGATAAAAAAGTTAGAATATACTTACCTAAATATGAACCCATTAAGACTCAATCTCTCCCTTACCCAATGGGGTTTCTCAAGAGGTTATTATGGTTTATAATGATAACTAAGAAAGGCCAAAACATCTAAGACTTATCCATAAGACTAGATTCTTCAAGTAGAAACCCTAATCTAAGACTCCTCAAGTAGAATGGTGGAAGAACATATTGTAAATAAGCATAAGAAAATAATAACTCTTGATTTCATATTGAAATAATGATGAAATTATATTGTATTTATAAGTAGATCTTTCCCTAAATACTCCTAAAAATGTTAACTTATAGGGTTGACTCAGTCAACCCTATATGTTCTTGGGGATAATTCACTAGGTATGAACAAGGTTGGTCAAAAGGCTAACAAACCCAAAAAGTGAAAAAAAATACCACTAGACTATATAGGGGTGACCCAGTCAACCTAGTATAACTGACTATCCAAAAGGGAATTACGGTAAGAAAAAGGATGGAAAGAGGAAGAAGACTAGAGGAATGTGCAAGGGGAGAGTAATAACTTAGGTAATTGTTTTAAGAGATGGTTAGATTGGTAATAATGTGTAAATAAGGGAGAAAAATCATAAAAAGCACCAAAAATCTACCCACTCATTTCCCAGTGCACCCCTTATGGCATGCACTTAGAGAGATTGAGTTTCAACAGGTTCTTACAAGCTATAAAGCATCAGTATTTGATAAAAGGTTGAAAATATTATGTATATACATATGCCCCACTCGAATCTTATCACATTTCACTAAGGTGCAATATGGGATGGTTCTTTGAGACACAACATAGTAACACACAATGTTGATGCTAAAAAAAAGGTTGCAATGTTTTAAAGCATAAAATAACTGAAAGTAAAATGATTGAAAAAGGGAAATAACTAAAAAGGTAAATGACCAAAAAGTAAATAATTAAAATTAAATGTAATGTGTACCTTGAATTACATTTATTTTTATATGGTTGGCTATTGTGTTATTAATTTTTATTGTGGAGGGTGCAAAGACTGCTTTTGACAAACCCAAGAATATAAAACTAAAGATAAATAAATAAACAAACACAAGAAAATCCAAGATAGTTGGTGCTATGAGGATGGGATGTACTTGGGAATTTAGGAATATGGGGTGATAAGTGATATGTTATACCAAATGACCAAGTCAAGAAACAAGAGTAAATTGGGTAATCAAAAATCCAAGGCTACTAAAGACCAAAAATTCAAACAAGATATCCTCAAGTAAGAAAGGAAAACTAACCAAGTCAAACTAAGGATACATGTCAAATAGGATCATAATAAAATAAATGAAAGGTAAAATAGGAAAAAAAATGGTAAAACAACATTGATGAATGAGAAGTAACACTCCTTATCTCACTCAATAATGGAAAAAGGTGCATAAAATGGAAAATAACATTATTCAATGATAAGTGACAATCCAATCTCACTCAATAATGGAAAAAGGGTATGAACTCAGATGTTCATAATAGTAGGATAGTAAAACAATGATAAATGGTAAAAGGAAAGTAAAGTAAGTCTATAAATGTAATTATATGGTATAAAGAAGGTAATCCATAGTTTCTCAAACATGTTGTTTCACTCTAAGGATAGATAAAACTAAAAAAAGGTAGTGTTAGAATGTTTTTTATGAGGTGAAGAAAAATGAATTAAAGAAGGAAAAATAGATTTGGAATCACAATTTTCCTATCAAGGGGGGAAATGAAATGGGTGGAGGGGAGAATGAAGGAAAAATCAAGGTAGAGAAAACTCTTTATCGAAGTCAAGGCACTCAAATTAGGTTTGTCAAAACAAGAGGACTTTTAACCTTAAGGACTATGAAAACTTCTCTTAGCCACACAAGTCTTAGGTCAAAAAAATAAGTATATATATCATCCCATGAAGGTTGTATATATGAAAATTAAAATGGACCTACCTTCCCACGTCATATTCCATGTTCCTTAGGACCCCTTAAAAAGTCATCGGCCTACTATGAAGATTGGGCACTTTCATGAGAAAGTAGGTAGCACCATAGAGTTTTTTTTTCCCTATTCTAATTTACTAGAATATTACACCCCAAAGGACCTTGGCTCTATGTGAGGCCAACTATGGAGTTTGATCTTCAATTATAGATAGGAGATGTGATTTAAACTGTGTTTATTGGTGTGATGTTTGACTTTTGATATTTGTATTTTGACATTTAGATATCATTGCCTTTTGATTCAAATGATTTGTCTTTTAAATTTCTTGATGTATTTTACTATTCCTCCTCCATAAAGATTTGAAAAACCAAAAATGGGTACTAAATATGACTTTCATTTGAATAATTATGACAAGGTTGCTAAGAGAGATAAATTCAAAGAGCATGAAGTCTAAGATTCTCATAAATATAGGTAAAATAAAAGTTATATCTTGACTTGGACCTTATTTTATCTAATACAGAGTGATATGAAGGGGAAATCAAGAGAAGTTACACATGGAACAATTTGATTTACTTCAAATCACAAAAGAATGTGATAAGCGGTAAAAAGGGATACAATGACAATAAAGTGTGATTCCTTATCATAATAATGAGGGAAATGGAGGAAAAAATGATAACATAGATTTTTGTGCAAACTTCATCTAACAAAAGAAGCAAAAGATAAAGTTTGAGAACAAGGATGTAAAAAGATGATAATTTTATGAAGAGGGCGAGGTCTTATCCATGGTCTTATGCTACAACTTCATAAAAGAGAAACCCAAAAGTGAGGTAAGGAAAAATATGGTAGTTTTATCCATAGTCTTACGAAGCAACTCACAAAATAAAAACATAAGGGTTATCAATAAATAGAAAATGCAAGAAGATAAAGAAGATTATGGTACATCAAGAAACTAAAAAACCAAAAAGGAGGAATAATTTTTTTTGAAAGGAAGTAACTTGTTGTAGAGGGAGATACCTATGTAAGTAAACAAAAACAAGTATTAGATATATGTAGATAGAAAGCATGAAAAGAAGGAAATGTTTAGGCAAAGTAATTTTTGAGGAATTATGCATTGGTGGGCTCTTTGAAAACATGGACTTCATTGGTTTGAAGGTGATATGTGCTTGGATGAATAATATATTTGACTAAATATGGGACCCATAATTTTTAGGCATATTTACCTTCTTTATCATGGGTTTAGTCTAATTTAAGGACAAGATCACCAAAATTAAAAGTACAAACTTTAACACATTTGTTATGTTGTTAGACGATATGAGCTTTGTATTAGAGGTTATGTTATAAGGTAGAAATATTATGTTCATCAAGTAGATAAAGGGAATGAATATGAGATTCATGTAATTATTCATTGGTAATAAAACCATGAAGAGATATACAAAGAGAGGGAAGCTCAAATTCTTAAGGAAGAACTAACTCAGAACCATAGACTAGTGAAAGTGGAGTTACCATAGTGGTAGTACATATGCTAGTCTGATAGGGCCAAAGTGTAGGCTAAAGATAAAGATTACAATATATGTAGGTTCCATGAATTATCTTTTGGAGTATTTTGTTTATAATTTTATTAGTGACCTCAGCTTGACCATTGCATTATAGATGATAAGGCATAGAAAATTTGTGATTTATCTTAAATTTGTTTCAAAGTTATTTAAAATGTTTGTTTTTAAAATTACCACCCTTGTCTAAAATGATGGTATAGGGAACACCAAATCATAAAATGATTTGATTAAGAATACATTTGGAAATGGTAGGACTCGTGATGTTAATAAGGGGTATGGATTCTACCCACTTGGTAAAATATTTGGTATCAGTGATGATAAAGACATGCCCATCTTATGATCAAGGTTATTTTACCAATGAGATCAAATCATCATGTGGAAAATGGATAAGAAGATTTTATGGTTTGAATTTTGGATAGAGGTGAATGGATTATATCATCATGAAGCTGGCAATGATTACACCTTTTAGCATATTCAATTGCATCATTTTCAAGAGTAGGCCAAAAGTAACCCATACATAGGCATTTGCAAGTTGTAGCATGTCCACTATAGTTCCCACCATAAATTCCCCCATGTTCTTGTTCAAGAAGAGGAGGTACCTCATCATACATAACATAAAAGAGCAAGGTACCTTCAACATTGTGATAATCAAGGATGTTGTGTTGAAATACATATTTGAAAGCTTGCTTATGAATGCACATATTTTCACAAGAATCTAAATTAGGAGGATAATTTTAATGTTCCAAGAATTTAATAATGTCTTTATACCAAGGGCTTTGTTTAATAGTAATATTCTTGATATGATAGATAAGCAAATCTGGTGGTGGAGTTGAAAATGGAGATTTTCTTATTTGTATAAGAAAAGTAGGATCAAAAAGGACTTGGTGTGGATGAAATAGAGAAGTTGAAGAGTTAAGAGAATCAACAATGGAATTTTAATCTCTAAGAATAGGCCTAATAGTGAAAGATATGAAATCCTTAACAAGAGTGGTTATAATTTGATGATATGTGATGAGGTTCTCACTTTTACATTGATAATCACCACTAATTTGGTGGAAAATAAGCTGAAAATCACCTAAAACATGAAGGTATTGAATCTCTAAGTTAAGAGCATCTATCATGCCTAGAATAAGAGCTTTATACTTGGACATATTATTGGTGAAATCAAAGGTGTAGTGAAAATCTAAAGGAATGATCTTACCAAGAGGACTTGTGAGAATGCAACCTACCCCAGCTCCTTAAAGTCATTTAGAACCATCAAAGTAAAGGGTCCAAGTATCCTCATGCAAGTCAACATTGATTTGAAGAGGCTCCTTGATAACTACTTTTAGATTAGTAGTACTAGAGGGAGTAGTAGACTCATCAAGATTATTGGCTTCAAGATCAGTGATAAAACTATGAAAATAATCTTTGAGAGAAATATCTTGATTAAGACCTTCAATATAAAGGATATTGTCATTTGGAAGGTTATATTAAAGAGAATAAGTGGTTGAATGGGAGCTACAAAAATTTTATTAGCTATGATTTTACCTTTGATAGATTTTTGAGTGATGATGTGGAGATAAAATTCCATAAGGAGGACCATCCATTTACCAATTCTATCTTTAGGAAGAAATTCTTTGGAGAATAAATGATGAAGGGGGTTAAAATGAATAATGACATAAGTATTTTGGTAAAGCATATAATGGAAAATATTTTTAGCTACAAAATAGATGGTAAGGTAATCATGCTCAATTTTGGTATAACATCTCATATTCGATGAGGCCTTAACTAATATAGTAGATCACACACTCTCTTCCCATATCATCTTGTTGGTCAAGCATTACCCCAACTAAAATAGGTGTGGAATAATTATATAGAATCAAGGGTTTATCATTGGAAGGAGGATAAAGTGTGTGTGGATGAAGCAATGACTCTTTCATATCATCAAAAGCTTTTTGACATGGATTCATCCATTCTAAAGTAGTACCTTTCTTGGAAGGAAAATGACAGTGAATTTGATATGCCATTTTGGGGATGAATCATATAATTTCCCCAAGTTTGCCTAAATAAGTATGAATTTTGGGAATATAGTGAAGAATAGTAATGTTGATGATATCACTAAATTTAGTAGGGTCAACATCAATGCTACATAGAGATATTAAGAGTCCTAACAATTTTCCAGATGTGACTCCAAAGACACATTTATAAGGATTAAGTATAACTTTATATTTAAGGAGATGGTCAAAGATGATAGTGAGATTATAAAGATGATTTTTATGGTGATTAGATTTAGTAATGAGATCATCCACATAGGTTTTAATAATTTTTTGAATGAGATCATGAAAGATGTGAGTCATTTCTCATTGGTAAATGGATTTAGCATTTTTAAGGCTGAACATAATTTTGACATAGCAATAGGTGCCCCATTATATGGTGAAAGTTTTCTTATGTTGGTCCTCAATAATGATATGAATCTGATTATATCTTGAGAAGCCATCCACAAGAGAACATTTTTTAACCAGCCATGGAATCAATAATGACATCTATTGAAGGTAAAGGGATGTTTTCCTTGGGATAAGAAAGAATAAGATTATGGAAATAAATGAAAATGAAAATGACCATTGTGACCTTTTAAATAGGCACAATGTTGGAAAGCTATTCAGAATAATCCACTAGTATGATAAATTTAGCATCAAGTAATTTGATGGTTTCCTTATGACAGAAAGTTGAAACTTCATGTGTAAATTTTTTTTTTATGCACAGGATTGTTATCAAGATAAGTAATGTTATGCACCAAAATTATAGGTTCAATACAAGGCATGTCCTCATAGGACCAACTGAAATCCTCACGATATTTATCAAAGAATAAGCTAAAATTTTCATGTTCTATAGGTAAAAACTCTCAAGAAACTATAATTGATCAAGGACAAGATGGAGTAAAATATTTAATGCAAGTGGTTTCTTTGATAATCATGGAATTAACATCTTTAAAGTGGTATGGTACATTATTTAAGGCAAAAAAATTATTTGTTTTAGGATCAATTCTAGCAACAAAGTTGTTGAAGCAAAGAGTGTTAGTCTTGAAATTTCTAAGTTTATGATGCTACCAAGGAAGTTGAGGTTCTCAAGCATAAAGTAACTCAAGGATATCTTTATCACTAGGAAAATTAAGAAGAGGACCATAATACTCAACATCTACTTCAAGATCTAGAATTTAATTACCATGGTGATCATAATCAAAATATATCTAACAAACATCAATTGCCTTGGCATCTAGTGTAATTTCAGGAGTAGAAAATGTAGATGAATCAAAAGGGTTGGAATATTGGTGGGTTTCAATGATGGGAGAATTATGAGATGTAATTATTGGATTTATATGTGGTAAAGGAGATGTAGATATTTTTGGTGGTTTGGGAAGTATAATTTACTCTACCACCTAAGGAGTATCGATAAGAGGTGAATTGGTAGGAGGCACATGACCCTCAAGATATATTATATGATCCACAAAAATGGTATGAATATCATGATTAAAATCATGAATTTATTCTAATTTTTTATGATAATGATAGATATCCAAGTCTCTAGATTGAGCTTGGGCCATTATATATTTATCATCATATGTTAGAAAAATTTTACATGCTTGAGAATCAAGGGGAGTTTTAGAGGGTGAAATATTGATATTATTAAATGTATGAAGAGACATGATGAGAAAATCTTGAAATAATTTGGCCACTCCAAAATCATTAAAAGTGAAGGCATCTTTGAGTAAAAAAGGATCATGAGCGTTGTATGGAGGGGTAAAATTTGTAATCTCATTAATATGAGGAATAGTGCAGTCCCTGGGTAGGAGAAAAGGAGGAAACCAATATGAAATTTAGGGAGGTAACTTAGTAGTATTGAAAGTATGTTGTAAATAATTGTGCTCATCATCATCAAAATCCATAAGAGTAACTTGTAAATCAGGATTCATGTTGATGAATTTGGGTAAAGGAGAACTATTGATTCTAGGAATGGTAGGAATATGGTATTATGATTTAGGATTAGGAAGATGAATGCTCCATGGGTTGGGATCAACTTCATGCTTATACCATTCTCTATTATGTAAGAATTTAGTGCATTGGTTATCAAAAGAAGTAATGTCTCTCATTTAATGAGTCCATGGGTGTCCAAGGAGTATGTTATAAGATAACGGAAGATCAAGGACTATAATCTTGGTTTGAATAGTAATAGTTCTAATGGTTAATGGAAGCCAAATACAATAAAGTGGTTTTTGATTAGTCTTATAAAAACTATGACAAATAAGATGGGTTTTCTTGAGATGATCCTTGTTATAACTAAGTTGGAGGATGATCCATAAAGATGTCACATTAATACTAAAACCTTCATCAACTAGAACTTATGGATAAGAGTGGTATTAATGGATAATTTGATAAGAAGTGGTGGATCATCAGCATGAAAGGAAATTTCATCATTGAGCATGTCCTGTTCAAATAAATTAATATAAGATTTGGAAGCACACATAGTTTCAATGGTATTTACATTGGTTTACAAAGTATTAATAGTGATAGCATTAGATGTTTAGAAATATCCTTTAAGAAGTTTTGGATTAGGTTTGAATTGCTTCATGAGAAATTCTTGACATTTATCTCGATCAAGAGTTTCATTAATTGTTTTAGGAGCAAAGGTTTGAACCTTATATTGAAGAGTGGGAGTCAAAGTAGTGATAAAGAGTTTGAACAAGTTATCATCAATCATGTTATGGTAAAATTTATGAGCTAAATATTTCCATATTTTAATAAATTCATGAGCTAATTCATTAGGAGATTTCTTAGCATTGATTAAGTGGCTAAGAATTTTCTTGGGAATATCATTGTGTTCAAACTCTTTAACTAAAGGCTTAACCAAATATTTAAGTTGCCAAGTATAATGTTGGGGAAGTTGATTATACCATTCTAATACATCATCATTGAAATTTTTCACTAAGATTTTAGTTGTGGTGAAGGTATTAGATTGGATCCACTCCTTGTCAAGGTTTTCAAAGGCTTTGATAAATGAGGTAGAGTCTTTATTCCCATCATATTTGATAGTTGTACATATGTTACCAATATCAATGGATATAATGAAGGGAACTAAAGGCTCATTTTAAATGGTTTTAATCATCTTTTTATTCATTATGTTTTGAGGAATAACATTACTTGATGCATCTCGAAGAGGTGGAGGAATGAAATTGGGATTAGCTTGAGGATGCATAGTTGGAAGTTGATTAGCCACAATGATTAGATGTTATTTAAGATGCATCATTTAGTTGGTATTATAATTTTGAATTATGTTCATTTGTTCGATAACTTAGTTTAAAAGTTTATTTGTATCAGGAGGTGAGTTGGTGTTGGAAGGAGTACCTCCCAAACTGGTGTTAGGGGGAGGTTTGCTATAAGAAGGATTACTAGTGGGATTGTTAAGTAAACTTGTATCAATTACTCCCACACTAGTTTGAATATTTTTAAGATGAGAAGTTTCTTGGTATTTATAGAAAGGATTAGATCCATCAACTTCATTTTTAGGTGTTATTTTCACCATATTGCAAGTCATAGATGAAGAAGGAGAAGAGGTGCCCCAAGAGTGATGGTGGTCTTGGGAGGAAAAGAGAGGGATAAATGAACATCCCATATAGCATTTAAATGGATTCAATATATCTAAAAAGATTATCATAAGAGACATCATTATTAATAAAAAGAGATGAACATAATGTAAATAAGGAAAGATAAATGACTATATTGATAAATTGGGAAGGTAGAAAGTAGTATAGCATCAATTGGGTCAACCTAGCATTAAAAATAGGGTCTACAAGTAGTACAAGGTTAATTGGGTCAATCCAGTACAGTGAAAAAAGGTTGGAAAAGAGAAAATAGATTGTGAAAATTGTACAAGGTCAACTAGGTTAATCCAGTACAATGAATAGAGGCTAAAAATAGTACAGGGTTGATTGGATCAACCTAGTATAGTAGGTAAGAAAAGTGAAGAGGCTTATAATAGGTTGTAAACTGAAATAAGATAAATTTTTTCAAGCAATTTGAAAATAAATTATAGAAAGGAAATAAATAGTCAATTGGGTTAATACTGGCCAATCTAATTGAGGCACATAGCACAAAACTTTGCACAAATACTGGTTCATTAAAGTTTTTGTAATATAAAATAAAATTGAGCAAAGAGAAAGCAATCAACTTGGAAAGTAAAGAGATAACTAGTTTTTCAACCTAAATGTTTATTAGATTATTAAGATATGATTTTAAATGTGATGGGAAGTTGGCTATAAGTAAATAAATAAAATGGTAATCTAAGTATGGTTTTAGGTAGTTTGGGTTGAAAGGGACTATAGTAGTAATGGTATAGGCTTGGTATTGGGGCCTACCCCCTCACTTAACACACTAAAATGATAATGCTATTGGGTGATTAGCTATAATATACCATTAACCATGCTTTATACTTGACCAAATTATCAAGTTAGTTTTCCCTTGGTGATGAAATCCAAGTAGGTTGGCCTTTGGTAGACAAATGTTAAAATGTTTATTTAGATTATGTGATTGGGACATGTGTGAATATAATAAAAAATAGTGAAATAAATGATTAATTGAAAACCACCTAATTAAAGTATGTAATCTATTATAATCATGCAAGTAATAAGAAAAGAAAGTGTGAATTAATTACTAGCATTTAAGGTTAGTTACAACATTAAAATAAGGTATAATGTCCATATGGTCAATAATATATGCAAAAAATATAGATCAATGTTTGTAGGTTTAAACTTATACTATAGAAGCAAGGTTTGAAAATGAACAAGGTTGATAGAGTTGACATAGTTATCCAAATAGCACACATAACACTGAATTGGGTTTGCATTGTCGATCTAGTTGACTATGCAAGGGTAGTTTTGAAGACTACAAATTGTAAAAGCAAAGACTATAAAGAAAGAGAAAGAGAGATAAAAGGGAACCTTGGTGGATTAGATATGTAAAAAATGAATATTTTTATTCAATAACCTTGATATATGCTTGAAAATTTTACTAACTAGGTCAATTAGATTGATTAAGATTTACACAAACTTGCTACTAAATACCTGAATACAAGATCAATTACATTGACTTAGTATGCTAAAATATATGGTTGAAAACGTACATGGTTGATTGGGTTAACCTATTTGTCTAAAATGGATGTTTGGAAATCTTAAAAACTATACTATCAATAAGATTGGTCTAGTATCCTGTACTTGAAAACTTGTTCACAAAAGTTATATAATAGGTTGACAAAGTCAATCAAATATAACAAATATATGATAAAAATAATGATGAAAGAATGAAATAAATGAAACAATATGAATAAATCCTATAAGGGTTAGTTCATGTTGGGTTTACTATAATGTATGTAATTATAAATGCATCATGTCTATAAATCAATCTTAGCTCGAAGAAGATAGAGCATACCTACAATTTTGATTGGAAATACATTTGTTAAGTAGGGCCATGACCAATATGGGGATCTGTTAGACTTGATTAGGGGATAACTTGTCACAATGCACCATGATATGAAGGGTTACAAAGCCTAAAATATAACACAATCATGTAATAACCCTAAAAGAGTCCTATGTTTAATGTTCACTCTATTCTAATAAACAAGAAAGTAAATCTAATCTAGTGCATACCAAAGCTTATGGCATAATATGAGGGGTTAGTAAAGAAATCAAAACATGTATAAGAGAATATAAATTAAGCTAAGTTTGAGTAAGACCCTAATACATAGAATATGAAGAGTAATATTATTTGATCCAGTACTTATGCTACTTCTAACTACTAAAGAGAGGAGAACAAAATTAGAATATACTTACCTAAATGTGAACCCATCAAGACTCAATCTCTACCTTGGCCAATGGGGATTCATAAGAGGTTATTATGGATTTTAAGGATAATTAATAAAGGCCAAATCATCCAATACTTATCTACAAGACTAGATTATCTAAGTAGAAACTCTAAGCTAAGACTCCTCAAGTAGAATGGTGGAAGAGTAGATTGTAAAGAAGCATGAGCGAATAATAAATCTTGATTTCATATTGAAATAATGATGAAATGATCTTGTATTTATAGGTGGATCTTTCCCTAAATCCTCCTATAAACATCAATTATACATGGGTCGACCTAATTGACCCTATATGTTTTCAAGGATAATTCACATGGTCTGAGTTAGGTCGGCTAAAAGGTGAACAAACCCAAAAAGTGAAAAATACCCCTAAATTATATAAGGTCGACCTAGTTGACCTAGTACAATCAAATATCCAAAAGGGATTAAGGAAAGAAAATGAGGATGGAAAAAAGAAGAATACTGGAGGAGTGTGCAAGGGAGGAGTAATAGCTTAGGGAATGGTTTTAGGAGTTGGTTGGATTGGTAATAATGTGGAAATAAGGGACGATATTCCATCAAGAACAAAAGGTCTACCCACCCCTTTCCTAGTGTACCCCTTAAGGCATGCACTTAAAGAGATTGAGTATCGATGGTTTCATGTAATATGTAAAGCATCAGTATTTGATAAAAGGTTGAAAATATTATGTGTATATGTACTCCTTCATCTTCATGTTATTGACCTTGGGACACTTGATCTAGTCAAATTGACCTATAGGTGTTCTTCTAAAGTTTAAAACCTCTTTAATTGATAATTTGAACACAATTTGGTCCTTGAATAGGTTGGCACAGACCTATTACACCTCATGATACCTTTGTGAAAATGTTATACTTCAACTTCTTCCTCTCACTTACTCATGTCTTCACATGATAACATATAGGCCACCTTAACTCACTATGACTACATAATTCAAAAGTCAATCTACCTTTCTCTTGGCACTAACCTCTATTTGGTCTTTAATGGAGAATATTCTAAGCATTATTTATACCCTATTCATCCATCATATCCATCTTCTCCTTACCTTATTGACCTTCATAAAAAGTTCATGTTATGTAACAACCTAACTAACTGAGATAAAATGTCATGGTTGTAGGTACACATTTTTTACTTGACTATAGGTGTAAAAAGACACTTCACTTACCTTATTACTCCCAAGATGCCAAAATATCAAATGATTATCATTAACCTCATTTAGGATTTGTAATGAAAACCATTTATCTCTATGAATCAACATGATGATTTATTAAAATAGACTTAAAATGGATGATTATTGTAGGTGTACATTCATCCCTTTTTTGGCCTCTTTATAGATAGAGGAGGGATATGTGACAAGGTTAGTAGTATGAAAAACATAGTGCCAAGAACATTGAATGAGTCTAACTTACCTTGAATCAACTTGGAGAATCATTTAAGGAGCTTGATAAATATGGAAACCAAAATTATTTTACCTTAAAAACTACTAAAGTACCTTAATCTCTACTAAACAAGATTTTGAGAGGTTTTATTTTATGATTATTAATATACCTTGGTGACCTTTAGATCATTGTCATCCATTAAAAAGGATTATATCATCTTAAACACTTATCTTGACACATTCATAACACTTTATAAGACTATAGGGTCTTTTAGATGTCTCTTTTAGTTGGTAATATAGTACTAAATAGACTTGGCTATGTAATTCAGGCATATAATGTCCCAAAAGGATCTCTCCTCCCATAAGTGTGACTAGAAAATTCAAGACCCCTTAGATAATGCTTGTACATACTTGACTCAAGTATAAATATGATGAAATATTAAAACATACATTATATGCATTGAAACCCTATGGAAGACCCTAAAACCATGAAGAATAATGACAATCATCTTGTAATATATGCAAAAATGAAGATTTCTTGACAAATTGGGCTCATAAGTGCAAAATGGGGTTTGGAGAAACTTTTTATATGATTTAATATACCATAAAATCTCCCTCAATATATCTTATGCATTAAACTTATTTCAAACTACCATTTCAAATAAGAAAATAAGCTTGTGTGGTTTCAAGGTAGTATTAAACCACCCCATGGTCTTAATGATTTTTCATAAAGGAGATGGGATGAATTTTATGACCAATTACACAAATATTAGGCTTACTAGGATTCCCTCCTCTAGAAAAAAATTTAGGACCTAAATTACTCTCCTCTGTCTGAACCAAGCACTTGAAAATTGCCATTATGAGCTTGTGAAGAGAGAGATGGATAAAAAGTAATTTTTACCCTTTTAGGATTTTTTAGAGATTTAAAAACATGTAAATGACCTTTATAATACCAAAATACACATTTAAATCATTTTCACCTATAAGTGGGCTCCTCAATTCCATACAAGCCCATAAAACTACCATTTTTTAGAAAAAACTAAGTTATTCTAATAGGTAAACCATTGTTATGGATTCCTTCTAAAATTATTACATTAAAAAATCATTTTCAAGATCTTACAAGTGATATGGAATGTGTATTCCATCTTAAGCATCTTTATATCCCTTAAAAACATCTCCAAGTGCAAAGAAAGCTAGTGTAAAAGAGATGATCTCATGTAAAGAAAATATATCAGTCCAAGACCTCCAATAAATTTAAATGACCTATTACAATCTAATTCAATGTTTCATATAATAATGACACCTTTATAAGGCTTTGTTTGGTTATAATACAAACCTAGGTTTCTCTTAAAACCCTAAAATTTGTCAAAATACCTTAATTTCATCAAACAAGACTAATGAGATTTAAACCAAGTGACCAAGTGAAAATACTGACCTGATAAACTATGTACCATCTTGACACAACATGAAAAAATTCTAAGAGCCACTAGACTGACTCTAAAGGCATTATAAATCTTGGCATAGATATTACCTTAAATAATGGTAATAAGACTAACAAATCAGCATTTTAAGACATCATAAGACAGGATAAAGCTATGAATGAGGTTATATAATCATGATAAGCAAAGTTTCAAATGATAGGGGTGATAGTTTGACCTATGAGGTCAAACTTATCAACATTTTGGTGACTGAGCTAGGAAGCATGTCTACTATGCTTATGAATCAGTAAATTAACATCTCTTTTGAACTTATAATCTCACTCAATATACACTATAAAAAACACATGATTAGACCCTAACCCTTACTGCAACAAACTAATTTAACCTTCAAGACAAACAACACAAAGACAAACAAACACAACAAGACAAAATAAAATAACACACACACACACATGTGCTAATAAAGTGTGAACTAGAAATTTGACATAAAGGGGAGGTTAGTCTCATAAAAATAATGAAATGAACAAACTAAAATCCTAACACCTCTAGCCTAGACACTAGGGAGAGGTTAGGTAACAAAAAATTAATGAAATAACAAAAAAAACATAAAATACATATCTCTTTTACCTTTCTTGGGAGCTCCAAATGGCTTTGTTGAATGGATTGCTCAGCTTGTGCATCAAGAATTCTTTGAAAATGTAAGTTTCTTGGCCTCTTCTCTCCTTGGGACCTTGTCTTTGATGTTACTTGGATTAAGAGATAGGCATGGTGACACTTTTTTCATGAGTCTTATAGAACGAATATTGCATAATAACTCTATAATATCTAAGCTATTTTATGAAGAGGTATGACCTTGTATTTATATCCTTAAGAATTATCTCTCACCCATGGTAAGTCAAGGTTGATTTTAGGATTGGAATGGGTTCAAACTAAACCTAGGTGAGTCAAAACTAACTCCATTTGAGTTAATAGTTGTCAAGTAGTTATCATTTGTAATTACTAGGCATGGCTCTCAAATTAGATATTTTAGGATATTTTCAAATATCCTGACAACTCATAAAAGCAATGATGAAAGGATTTGATAATTTTATTTTTTGAATTTCCATTTTTAGATATTAATTAATTACAAATGTATAATTCAACTAAGAATTTAATATTTTTTAATTTGTTAATTGATTTTGATTATCCTTTTATCTCTTTCAAGATTTATTTAAGTGTGCAAGTGCCCACTTAATAATTCCATAGGCCAAATTGATAGTTACGATGCCACAAGGTGATTAGAGATGAATCCATGAGAGGTTATTATTGTATATGGTAGGATACCCTAATTAGGGATGTCTCAACATGATTATGAGATTTTATGAATGATGCAAAATAAAATTTGTGATGTTTAATGATTTTGTTGTACCCAACACACCCTATTTTTGAAAATGAAGATCCTTGTTCAAAATTCTACAAATTTATTCTATAAATTGAGCATTCAACTTGATCAAGAACTAGTATTTAATATCTTAAGTTGACCTAGTCTACATAGTTCTATTAGTAGCTAATATTCATTTTACTTTATCTAATATTTCTAACATTGATTCTTATGTTTCTATATTGCAAGTTTAATGGGGTCTCATTGGTGTGAACACTACATAGGGTTTTACACCCTAATGCTAAATTGACTCTTTTAATTTGATTAACCCTTGGTATCTTATTGATTAAATTAAATCCATGTTTTAAAATTATGTTAAAACTTTAGCCTAATTTATTTATCCTAAATTCCATTTGAAATAGATTCAAAATTTTACGCAGGGTTAAAATTACTATGGAGCACTTTATTATATTATAGCCTTAGTCTAAGATTTTTATGCTAGGCCCTTTATATCTTGTAGTTCACAAAGACTAAATTAACAAGGGGACTCTTTTATTAAGTTTTTAACTTAGCTTAAAATTTTATATTAAATTTTAATCATGATTTTTAACATGATAAAAAAATCTTAGTTTGAATTATTTTATGCTAATACTTTTGAAGTCTCCAAAACACTTATGAATTTAATTTTGTGCCCACAAAAATTTACCAAACTAAACTCAATAGGTGTCAATCTAATGATTAAAGTAAGATTCAAAAGTCAAGAACGTAGATCTATGGTGTGAATTACCTTGCACACCATAGATCTAATGATGAAAGATCAAGATTGGAAACAAAGGCCTTTAAAAATCCCCATGAGAGTTACAAGTGTAACCATCTTAGGGGGAAGCCTAAGATCCAATGGCATGTGTCATAGTTCATAAAATGAGATCTTCTAGATCAACTTAAGAGTTATAAGTGGAAATATATAAAGATCATAGATGGTAGATCCAATGGTCTATGGGCCTTTCCCCAGGGTCAAAAAGTTAATAGATCAAATCCCCCATGGAGCTACCAAGTGGCATAACATGAGCATTTTAATTTTATTTTAAAACTTAGCTAAGTATGTTATCCGAAGTTTTTTTCTATGTTTATTAACATGAATAAAAACTTAGGTTAGATTTATGTCCTAAGTTGTTATTTTAAGAAAAGACCTTAGTCCAAGTTTATTTATGCTAAGTCATTTTATGTTTTTGTTTGTAGGGAGTCCTGAGTAAATGACAAGTTTCAATCTTGCATGAATTCAAAGGTCAAGCACCAAGATCTGCATTGTGTGTTAACTCACATACCATAGGTCTAATGGTGTAAGATCAACATAAAAAATAAAGGCTTTTGAAAACACATGTGAGGGTGATAAGTGTCACATGTGTGGGAGCATTTAACAAAGATCTAACAAAGTGAGATTAATATTGACATTTCAATGAAGTGAGAGGGTGACAAGTTTCACCATCATGAGGACCCTTTTAGAGACCCCAAGGTACATGGAGCCATGGATAGAACTAGGTGGACAAATATATATACAACATGTTAATTTTTATAAATATATCTAATGGTGTGAGATCAATGAGACTTTTCAAAGGTCCTAGAACTAGTAAAGAATTAACACTTTTTATGATCTCCTGAGCTTAGAGGTAACAATTAAATTTTGTCTCATTTTAAGAAATCACAAAGTAGGTATATGTGTCTAAAGGTAGTAATGGTCATGTTTTAATCATATGTATAACTCAGTATGGACATTTCTACATGTATTTAACACATTAGATTAATGAATTAATGAAGAACATAGAGTCTTAGAATTAATTTTGTTAAGTGGATATAAAAAACAAGATTTGGTAGTAAAAGAAAATACTATAGTTACTCAGGCATCTCAAAGAGTAATTTTACACATCATATTCTTTTAAGATAAAGACCATGTAAATCCTTTCAAATGAATTTTATATTCTATAAAGGAAGGGGCAACATGTAACACACAATAATAGGAAGTTAGTCCTTGTTAAGTAATGATTTTGGTTTTGAGGCATTGGTAAAGGTGAACTTGTCCTTAATGCATGTCTATATTCCATTATAAATGTCTAACTTAAAGTATTTGATAGGTTTTTATCATAACTTGTAAAATAATTTATTGTTCTCTATATTTAGTTTTCATGTATTTCAAGGCATGATTTTAAAATTTACCCTTCTTTACACATGCACATGTTGCATAGATTTTGCAAAGGCTAACTTCAACTAATGATTTTAAGTAGACTCTTATATGGTTTTAACCATAGTTAGAACTCAAGATCTTACTATCACATTTAATGACTTTACATGGACTTGAAGGATGAGGTGACCCCTTCCAAAAGCCTATTTAAACAATTGTAATCCATTAGTTGGTGGTGTAAGAAAATTTTCAATATACAAGAGTATAACCAATTTTGATTGTCAGCAAATGTGTTTGTGTATTCTCTCTCCAATTTTTGTGTAATTAGAGCTTATATTTTTGGTTTCATGATTCAATAATTCTTAGTGTGAAATAACTGAATGAATTATTTCTTGTCTTAATTGATATGCTAGTCTTAGATGTGAAAAATCTATTGAAGGATTAGAAAATTACAATGATTATTAATAATTAAGTTGATTGATTCATGTTCTAAATGTGTATGATTTCTTTCTTTTGATGTCATTTTATTTTTGTGTGTAAAAACTACCTCATATACCTCATTAGTTTAAGCCATAATCTCTTGATTAAGGGTATGCAATAGTTGCTCTAAAAGGGGCAACCTTTGACTAAGTATTATGAGTTTCTTATATCGGTATCCCCTTAGACTTATAAATTATGTATAGCTATGTGTTTTCAATAGTTTCTTGAAATAGGCATAGGTTTTTAAAGCACTTGTCCATTTAGAAAACAACTAGAGAGGTGGTTATTTAAAACCATATAATCTTATTTTTTACCTTACCCTTCCCTCTTTTTTGAGTTTTTTTGAGATATATCCACTTTAGACTAGAAACCAACCACCCATCCAACTCAAGTAAGAATTAAATACCCATTAGAAACCAAACCTCCATCTAAAAACCTTGTCAACAACTTACATGCCCCACCATCTATTCCATAAATAAGTTGTTCAAATTGCATACCTACAACTTGTACCCTAAAGTGGAGTTTACCTCCCTTAAGATCTTAAAATGTTAGAGGCTACTTTACTGACTATGGTGTGCATAAAAATTATGTCAATACTTTCACCACTACTATAATGAGGGCCTAAACCTATGATAATAATACTATCATTCACATAGAGTTACACTGGAGTCACCTAGGAGAGTGTCCAGATCTAATTCTTAGGCTATTTTTCTAGTCTCACCCTTGTCAAATCATATTAGACCTAGTACCGTGTTGATATCCCTAGTTCATAATAATCTACATCCTCCAATAAGGAACCCTTTACTAGTTAATCAGCTAATGGCTCAAACACATTGATTATTTAGATCTACTATTTCCATCCCAAGAGATGTGCATGATTTACCTAGGAATCTTGAGAAGTATCTACCATCTTGTTCTCCTTCAAGATAAAGGATAGTGGAAAAACATATCAAATATTTCTAAGCTACTTTGAGGTTAATGAATGTTGTTGATGAAGATGTTACATGCAGATTATTTCCTTTTACATTGATGAATTATGCTTATGATTGGTATTTAAATCTAATGGAGAAATCCATCACTTCTTGGGATGAGTGTCAAGTTGCATTTCTTACAAAATTTGGATAGGTTATCAGTTTGAGCATAATATACAAACTCTTTACTAATATAAAGAGAGAGCCTAATGAGCCTATCTATGCTTTCAATATGAGATTTCAAAACATGTATAATTAATTAACTCTAGACTATAAGACAAAGGAAGTGTTAGCATTGGAGATGTACAAGAACACACTAGATCCAATTATTATGGTGTTTCTAAGGAGAGTTATTATCATTAATAATTTAGCATGGGAATTTATATAAGCCATTAATATTGATAGATAACTGAACCTTATGTTCCCATTATATCTAACTTCTATAATGACTTTCCCATGTTGAATCCAATTCCACATGCAATGAAAAATATCCTAGTATTTAATCAGAACTAACTATATATGTTGCCTCTCATGACATAAAATTTTTATCCAAACTATATAATCTTGAACAATCACATGTAAGGTAATAGCTACCAAAAAAATCAACAATAAACTATGTCTCTTGTTACTATTCTATAAGGCATTAACTCTATTAAGGTATAACTCAAGGATATTTAGAAGATTGTCCAAAAACTAAGGACTAATTTCTTGGGAATGTAAAGGAGGATGGCCAATGCTAATATCCCAATTAGTAATTGGAATCCTATATTCTATAGGTATAATAGGCCATTTAATAGGCCCACAAATAATATGAAGTAGCTTAACAAGCTCCCATAGATCAACATTGAAAAAATAACTCTTCTTTATTGGTGTAGAATTCACAATACTTATTAGCATGGTGAGCTTAAATGCATTGAATTTTGTGCAACATTCAAAAAATTTCAAAGAGAGGTGGTTAGGTATGACCAGATGCATATTCCACCTAAACATCATTTGGATCCTGACCCTTCCATCACTTTCATGTTCTTTGAAACTCATGAGTTTCCCTTTCTAGGTAAAGATGACAATGAGCTAGAGGATAACACAGATAAAGTTCACACTTTCCAACAATTATTTAAAGGTGGCCAAAATCTAAAGAATAAGTAGTTATTCATAATGTCAACTCCTCCAAATATAACTACAATTCTACCTAATCCTAAAGCTAACAAGAATCCACCTCCTCCTAGAGGGAGTGATCAACTTCAGACCAAGGAGGAACCTAGAAAGGGAGGATACAACATTATTAAAGACATGAATAAGATAAAAGAAAATATAAATCTTCATGAGTTATCTCATATTACCAAACAAAAAGAGATATTCTATAAGTCTGTTATTGGGAATATGTCTATGGAAAAATAAAAAAAATCTACAAACAAATTAAAATCATTTAACACTAATGTTATCTACAAAAGCAATCCATAAGTTCCACATTTTTTTTGACTATTAGGGTATTTGATAAGAATATTTATAATTTTTTAATTTATTATAGAGCTTCTACAACTCTCATGCCTACTTATATATGTCAAAATCTTAGTTTGACACTAAGCCCTTTAAAATGGATAGTTTCATAATTGGAAAAAATGGTAGTGATTATAGTTGGTGAACTGAATGACGTGCATATCCAAACCATACATTCATATGACCATTGATATCTTGGTGGTGGACATACCTAAATGCTAAAGCCTACTACTAAGTAGATACTAGTCCAAAGTACTCAATGGACATCTTTCTACAAAATTCTCTTGAAAATATTTTAATCCAGGAAATATCATTAATGACAAGTATGAAAGTGAGAGAAAGAAGAATGCATAAAAGACTAAGTTACCTCTCAAAATCAAACAATAGAGACAAGAGATTTAAAGTGGTAAACTGAACATGTTATAGAAAAACCCACATGATCTTATTAGAAAGCTTGAAAAAAATATCTCCACAAGTATAAAATTGATCAAAATCACAAGAGAAAAATAGAGAGAGCTAGATGAATCTTAGTGAATAAGGAAGAGATAAATATATCTTTTATAGAGATAGAGGAGGGAAATGGGAGTTATATAAGAGCCTATTATGACCTTATAAGCCCTCCAAGTGTGTGACACTTGTGTCATAATCCATTACAATGGAAGAAAAGTGTGTGATAAGTGGAGAGAGCAGTTACTCATGCAAGGAAAACCTAAATCCTAAGAGAGAGAAAAGGAGAGAG
The DNA here is from genome assembly GCA_037957365.1 of Torreya grandis. Lineage (NCBI taxonomy): Eukaryota > Viridiplantae > Streptophyta > Pinopsida > Cupressales > Taxaceae > Torreya > Torreya grandis. The sequence goes on from JARHVA010002781.1 coordinate 1,724,676, forward strand.
TGACACCTAAGGGAATATAGATTTATGTGAATTAAAAATTCACATAAATATAAATTCCTCACAAAGGAAAAAAAAATTAGGATAAAATAAATTATATTAAACAAATGGTAATCTTAACACTCTACCTTAAACTTTATTTTAGGGGCTAAAAAAAACAAGCATGGAGGAAACAACACTAACTCTCCCCCTTGATGAGAACTTCCTTCAATATTAACTTGTTACAAAAGAAAACAAACTTGTCTTTACATAGAGGCTTAGTGAATATATCAACCATTTGTTTTTCAGTAGGATAGAAAGAGAGAAGAATTTGACTATCTTCAATAATTTCACATTGAAAATGATATTGAATCTCAATATTCTTGGAAATTGCATGAAAAACTATATTTTTTTCTAAGGAAATTACACTCAAATTATCAACAAAAATTAGAGTAGTTAAATGTTGTGGGTGGCCCAAATCTGTAAGAAGTCTTCTAATCCAAATAGCTTCATTTATAAAATGTTTGTAAGATTTATATTAATATTTTGTGGAAGATAGATATACATTTTGTTTCTTTTTACTATTCCATGAAATAGTGTTAGAACCTAAGGAGAAACAATAACCACGAGTGGATCTACGATCATTGGGATCACTAGCCCAATCAGAATATGAATAACCTACTAAATAAAAATTGTTGTTTGATGTGTACTCGATGTCATAGGTTAGATTACCTTTAATATAACAAATAATTAATTTATCATATTTAAAATGAGTAAATTGAGGTTTGTACATAAAACAAGAAACTAATTCAATAGAAAAGGCAATATCAAGATGAGTATTAGTAAGATAATTTAAACTACCAACTAATTGCCTATATAAAGTTAGATCAATATTTTCTATTTGCATGTCATTAAAAATTTTAACACAAAGTTCAAAAGGAGTAGAATAGGTTTGAAATCTATCATATTAAATCTACATAATCAATCATATGCATATTTAGATTAAGAAATAGAGATGTTATCATTTTCTTAACAAACTTGAATGCCTAAAAATTAATGTAAGATACCCAAACCAATCATTTCAAAGGTATTATTTAAAGCATTTTTAGTGAAAAAAACCATTGAACGATTACTACCAATTATTATTAAGTCATAAACATACAAAATAATGATAACTATACCATTTAGAGTATTTTTGACAAAAAGATTAGGATCATTAGAACTATGAGTAAAACCTTGAGCTATAAAGAATTGATAAATTTTAGAGTACCATTCTCTAGGAGATTGTTTTTAAACATAAATATCTTTGTTTAACTCACATAAAAGATGTTCATTACCCTTTTTTACAAAACCAACAGGTTGAGATATGTAATTTTTTTCATGCAAGTCATCATTTAAGAAGGTAATTTTAACATCCATTTGATAAATAGACCAGTGCATGTGAGCTACTAAAGTTAAAAAAACTTTAATACTTTGCATTTTAGCAATATGAGAAAAGGTTTTATTATAGTCAATTATTTCAATTTGAGTAAAACCTCTAAAAATTAATCTTTCTCTATATTTTTCAATCTGATTGTCATAATCAAACTTAGTTTTAAACAAACATTTACAACTTACCAAATTATGCCTTTTAGGTAAAGGAAATAAGTCCCAAGTTTTATTAAAAATCAAAAATTTGTATTCATAATGCATAATGTTTTACCAATGAGGGTGACCTTGAGCTTGTTTTAAAGTTTGAGGATCATTATTATGCATAAGATTAGACATCAAAGCCTAATTGCAAAATTGTTATCTATTTCTACAAATATCATTAAGATCAACATTAATTCCTAAATATTATATAGTAGTCTTGGCCTATTTAGGCATAGATTTAGGTGGACAAAGAATAGAATAAGGAGAAGAAAATGGAGGATCAACATCATTATGATCATTACAAGATTTAAAATGAAAAGAAGCAAAAATAATATTAAAATAATATGAATTGAAAGAACAATCAAGCACATCATTTTCATCAATATTAACATCTCTTTTAATCTTGATTTTATTATTTTGAGGATAATAGACCATATAGGATTTATATGATTCATCATAACCAATAAATATAAAAGTGTCTACTTTAGAATATAACTTTGGATGCTTTTTAATTAGAATATGAAAAATCCATCACAACTAAAAATATGTAAATATTTTAAATTAGGTTTTCTACCACTCAAAGCTTCTTTAGGTGTAATATTTAAAACATATTTAGTGGGATTATTATTAGTGAGATAAATAACACAATACATGGATTCAACCCATAATTTATAATGTATATTTTTAGAATGCAACATAGACCTAGCCATTTCAGTGATAGTCCTATGTTTATGTTCAACATCACCATTTTGATCAGGTGTGTAGGAAACAATTTTCTCATGCTTAACTTCATGTTTATTACAATATGCAAGAAAATAATTGTTAACATATTTGGTAACATTATCAGTGTGTAATATGTGTAAATAACAATGAGATTATTTTTCAATAAAGACATGAAATTTAATAAAAGTGTCTAAAACTTGATCTTTACTTTTCAAGAAATAAATCTAAACTCATTTAGTGCAATAATCAACAAATGTTAAATCATAAGTAGCACCATTAATAGGAATTTTCATAAGGAGTAAAAGATCACTATAAACTAAATGAAGCTTTTTAGTAGCATGCCAAGAGTGATTTTTAGAAAAAGATTCTCTATGAATTTTACCAATAATATAACTATTACAAGTAGAAGTAGTGGGAGAAATGTTAGGCAAACCTTGCACCATATTGAGTTTTTTTATGAGAGCAATACTTTGGTAGTTGATATGACCTAATATTTCATGTTAGAATTTAGCATCATTAGAAAAAAACAAAGCAGGAGAATATGAGGGAGAAGAGAATCAAATAAATTTGAACAAATTATCATTATCTAAAAAAATAGTAGCAACTACTTGAAAATATTACTTAGTATATTTAACATAACAAGTATCATTAATAAATTTTAATTTATAGTCATGTTTTCATAATTGAGGTGTGAAAAGTAAATTCAATTTCAAATAAAAAACAAGTAAGACATCATGCAATTCACCATTAAGGATTTTAACATTTCCTATGGCTTCAATATTACAATAAGAATGATTTGAAAGACTTAAATTATTGTTATAAATATTTGTTTTTAAAAAACTAAACAATTGAGTACTAAATGTCATATGTTGAGTAGCACTAGAATCAACAATCCATTCAAAAGGAGAAGCATGCAAAGCACAAGTAAAAGCAACTCTAGTATTATACTTCTATATTGCTTGAGTCTTATTGTTACTAGTGCTAGCAGTGTCTTTGATTTTAAGCTTTCCATTTTTGATATCATGTTTCTTTTTGAAGCAATGATCTTCATCATGAATGTTTTTATCACAATAATTACACTCTAACTTTTTCTTAAATTTAGAGTTAGATTTTTTATCTTTCTTATCATGTGTATTATTAGACTTAACATGATGTTGGTGTTTAGAAATAAAAGCATGTTCATTAGTCTTAAAACTACCAAATTAATTTAGATTTTGCTCTTCTTGATGAAATAAAGTACAAAATAATTTAAAAGTCAACATCATAGATAGAGTAGGAAAACCTGGTTGAGAATGAATATTAGTAATAAACTACTAAAAAGGTTGAGGCAAATAGTTTTTTATAATAATATGAATTAGATTTAAATTAAAAAGTTTAACAACTAAACTAGCTAGTTGAGAATGCAAATAATGAACTTTAATAAAAAATCATCCATAGATTTGAAATCATTGTATTTTAAATTAGAAAATTGATCTTGAATTTGAATTTTATGGGATTTATTTACAACACCATAAATATATTTAATATTAGATAAAAAAAGTGGAGGCTATAAAATAATTATCAATATAGATATGCAATTTAAGGGTCATAGCCATGCCAATCAATCTTAAGGCCTCATCATTTTTTGCTTGTCATTTCTCTTGAATTTTGGTAGAGATAGTCTTAGTATCTCGCTGAGGATCTGTGGCATCTACTATGCATACCAAATGCTTGAAAGTTAAAATATATTGCATATATGATTTTCATAAATAGTAATTGGTGGAAGTGACTTTAAATATAGGCAAAAATTGAGTCATTGTGCCATGAAAGCTTACCTAAGAATAATAAAGCGAATAGGCAAAAATTATTACTTAAGAAAGAAGGTTGTAGGAGGGAAAAGAAATCAAAGGATGACTTGTCAGAATGCAAAGGAATAACTTATAAAACAAGGAGTCAAAAGGAGGATAAATGAATTGTGAAAAAAAATAATTTTACAAATTAATTTGTGGGAAAGGTCTAAATTTAAATCATGAGTAATAGATTTTCACTCTTACTTCTTTTTAAACTTTAACCAATTAATTGCTTTGAAAAAATAAGATAATATTATTTTTGGAAATGCCTTGATAAAAAATTTGTTCAATGGTGGAAAAGGAAATAAATTGTTTTTTTATAATAAATTGCTCTTTACTTGAAGCAAAAATATGAAAAAGTCTTAGATTTTTTTTAAAAAAACTCACTTGTATTTTTCTAAGAAAATTTTTGTTTAAGAATTTTTTTGTTTTACAAAATAAAAAAGGCTTAGAGAAATTTTTTTTACATGAATAAGAATAAAAACAAAAGCTTATTTTGGTTTTTTTATAAGACTAAAATGGTTATGAAAAAAAGATATGCTTAGAGAAAAAAACTTATATATATATATATATATATATATATATATATATATATATATATATATATATATATATAAATATATATATATATATATATATATATATATATATATATATATATATATATATATATATAAAGGCTAATCTAAAAAAGGAAATTGAAAATTACAGTGTTTAGTAAAGAAATAGGCAATCAGAAAGAAAGGTACCTACCTCTTAATGATGATGCCCAAACATGAAAATATTTTTTCTAGGTTTGAAGCCAAGAGAAGGGAAGAAGTTGACCAGATAGGAGTGCCTAATAAAGGAGAAAGATGGGATATTTTTCTCAAAAGACTAGACACTGAACTTAGGTTAAAGGGTCATATGGCTTGGTATAGACATCGTATAGATTTGTACAACTAGTTATACATCTAGGGAAAAAAGAATAAAAAATAGGGGGACAACACCTCAGTAAGGAGGCTAAGTGGCTGGAAGGAGAGAAATAAATCTCAGCTGAAGGAAGGAAAGAGAATGACAGATAGATAGAAAAATAGACCTACAAAACAAACTCACTTCTAGGAATATTATTTGAGCATTAATATTTGTATATTTTATTTATTTTTGTATGTGTAAAAAATCAAAAAAAAATTATACAGGGAATAAATTAATGAAATTTTTTTGTTTTTTTAATACTATAAACAAAATTTGCTTGTTATCATTCCCCTTTCTCTACAAAAAACATGTTAATAGAAAAAATTTAAACAAGGATGTAAGAGTAGTTTTTATTAAATATAATGATCATATAAATTTATGTATATCACACTCCTTGTTAATGTCCAAAAAAAAAATTATGAAAAAAAGGTTTAAAAAAATCCATCAAAAAAAATTAGGAGCCACAAATAAAAAAATATTTTTTTTGTGAAACATTTTTTTTATAAAAAACTACTATAAAAAAAAGGTTAGGAGTCACTAAAAAAATAAGGAGAAAGAAAATGGTTTTATTTTTTAAATTGAGCAATGGTTAGAACCTTAGAAGAAAACTAAATTTTCTATAGGTAAATTTGTACACTCTCAAAACAATGACATTAGAATGATATTGACTATGATACCATGAACAGATTTTAACCCAACAAATATCATTAATGACAAGCATGAAAGTGAGAGAAACAATAATGCATAAAATACTAAGTTACATCTCAAAAGAAAACCATAGAGACAAGAGATTTAATGTGGGAAACTAAATGTATCAAATAAAAACCTAGGTGATCTTATTATAAGGCTTGCAATAAATATCTCCAAAAGTAAAAAATTGATCAAAATCACAAGAGAAGAATAGAGAGATCTAGATGAATCTTATTGAACAATGAGGAGAAGAAGAGCTCTTTTATATAGCTAGAAGAGGAAAATTGGAATTACATAAGACCCCATTATGATCTTACAAGTCCTCCAAGTGTGTGAAACTTATATACTAATAAATTAAAAGGGAATGAAGATGTGTGCCAAGTCGAGAGAGGAGTTACTCTTGTAAGTAAATCCTAAATCCTAAGAGAGAGAAAAAGAAGAGAGTGAAATCTAAAGGAATCTAGATTTATGTGAATTAAAAATTCACATAAATATAAATTTAATACAAAATAAAAAAAAACATGGGATAAGTTTAATTATCCTAAATAAAGGGTAATCCTAACATATCTCATATATGGTTACCATGGAGAGAAGTTGTAAATCAAATCAGAATTGATAGAGAGTTGAGAATGAAGTATCCCATCATGGAATACAATGTCAATAATGAAGAAGTAAATTATGAGTCTTCTAGCCTCGATTTACACTTTTAATACTCAAAATTAAGTATAAAAGCCAAAACCCAAATGTTGCAAATAACTATGAACTTTAGACTTTGACAATCCTAGATCCAAGTAAGGATCAGGCATGGGTATCGAGTTGATTAATCCACAAAGTAAAAATTTCTTAGAAATATATAGATTGAAATTTTTATGCTCAAATAATAGATTTGAGTCTGAGGATTCAATTATGGGATTACAATTTGCACTTAAGAATAATGTGAAACAAATATTAGTATTTGGTGACTCAAAACTAGTGGTAAACCAAGTCAGAGACAAATATCAGTGCAAACTATCTTATTTAAAAAAGTAAAAATATAGAACATGGTACTTGATTGAAAGATTTGAAGCTTTTAATATAGTATCCCTTCCTAGAGATCAAAATAAAGATGCATATTCACTAACCACTACTATTGCTGATCTGGATCCCCTTCAATAATATGAGGTAAAAAGGTTCTCCATTGAATTGGTGCTTTTTCCTTTTATTATTACAATGTAGAAAATTTTCAATTTTTTGATGATGACCATCAAATTATTTAGTTTATAACCAATTCATTGAAATTTGAGTCCTAAATCATTGATGACAATGACATTAATCACCTCTATCAAGAAGAATCAAATAGGGAAGGTATTCTCCAACTCAAGAAAAATCACATCCTAGCTAGGTTGGTCTCTTTGGAGAGGTCATTTGAGATAGACCCCCATGCTCATTAGCACAAGTACCCCAAGGTCAAGGAACCATACTACAAAAGAGAAAATTTGGGAGATGAACATAGCCCACACTATGTTAATATTGGTCTCAATTGTGCCTTATAAGAGAGACAGTGAATAAAGGATTTAATCATTCCCTACAAAGATGTCATCACTTAGACATATGAAGAATTGAAAGCATATGACCCACAGGTCATTATTCATATGATTCTCTTGATGCCAGATCATAAATCATTCAAATAGAGGTAAAGACTAGTTAGCCTTATTCAGGAGCCACTCATCCATAGAAAAATAGAGTTGTTAAGTGCAAAAACCATATTTTTAGTGAGACATTCTACTTGGGTGGTCAATTTGGTCCCAGTAAGAAATAAGAATGGTGAAATAATTCTATGTTTGTATTTCATGAACCTAAATAAGGCTTATAAAAAAGACAATTATCCCCTCCCTTCTCTAGATGAGGTGATACAGATAGTAAGTGGTTTCAAAATGATATCCTTCTTGGATGGATACTCGAGCTATAATCAGGTATTGGTACAATCTAAAGATAGAATGAAGATAATGTTTACCATGAAGTGAGGAACTTATGCATATAATAGGATGACATTTGGCCTATAAATGTAGGTGATACCTTTTAATGCATGTTATGCATCATGATTTTAAAGGATTAATAAAAAATGCTTAATCATATACATGGATGATCTTAAGATGTTTTTAAACCATAGTAAGGATCACATAAGTCACCTTCATTCCATATTTGAGAGATGAAAAAGGTTTGTTATTTTTCTAAACCTAAATAAAAGTATATTTGGAGTCATTAAAGGCAATTTCTTGGGGCACATCATCACCAAAGATGGGATCACCATCAATCTAGATAGAATTCAAAGAATTTTAAAGATTACACCAACAAATAGTAAGCAAAATCTCAAATCATTCTTTAAAAATATTAACTTCATAAGGAATTTTATCCCAAGATTTGCAAAGATTATTAGGCCTCTAAATGCCATGCTCAAGTAGGATACCAAATAGAGTGGATAGTTGAAGCTCAAAAGTCCTTCCATGACATTAAAAATGTAATATCATAGGCTCTAGTATTAATCAATCCATATTTCATGAAAGATTTATACATATATATATTCACTTTAGAACATACAATTATTGATGTAATAATGTAGAAGAAAGATGAAACTGAGCATCCAATTGCATTCATGAACACAAATCTAAAAGATGTAGTGCTCAAATACTCTATGATTAACAAATAGATTTTTACCCTTATCAAAGTAGTGAAGAAAGTTCATTAAATTTTGAGGAATAAAGTCATTTCCATTGTTCCTGATCTTGGTGTCATATTCACCCTATAAAAAAATTAATTTTGATAACGTTAGGGTAAATGGATGGTGAAATTAAAAAATTTAATATAGAAATCAATCTTGCAAAACTCATTTGAGGTCAAGGCATCGTTCAGCTCATGATTGAACCTAATCCATGTATTTCTATTAAAGAGTTATGTGATTATCAAGTATCTAAATGAGAATGGTATATCGATGTCATATAGTATTTGACTATGGGAACTTGTTCCCTGGAACTTAATAGAGAATAAAGGATATATTTGAGGGAGTTCTCTATAAAATAAATTATGAAGGCATTTACCTCAGGTGTGTGTCTTAGATGAATCTAAAGAAATTATTAAAAAATTGCATCATAAAATAGGTGGGGGTCATCCTTTGGGAATATCACAACCCATAAGATCTTAAGAATGGGCTACTACTGGCCAATAGTTTTTAAGGATGCCCACACTCATGTAAGGACATGCCACGAATGTTAATCTTTAGCCAAAAGAGAAGTAGACACAATAATTCTCTTATAACTAGTTTTTGAGAGAATGCTATTTTCCCAATGGGGTTTAGACTTTATTGGCATCATCAACCCAAATTCTTCAACTATCCATAAATTTGTGCTTACTGCTACTACTACTACACTAGATGTGTAACATCCCTATTGGGATCTAACTAGAAATAATTTTTTTTTTTAAATAAACACATTTTTCAAATTATACTACATCTTGAGAGTATAACATAGACAATAATAGTATTGATGTGAAAACATGACATCAACTCATATTATAGCATAAAATATGGATCACCAATATCGTGAGAGAAAGACAACTCAATATAGAAAGTAATTTTAACATTTTAAACTCAACTTATCCAAATACACAATCACTCTTGTCAATGTGCATCAAAGTATAATTATAACTCTTCAAAAATATTTTAAAATAATAAGTACAATATAACATAATGTACAAATAAAATACTTGGCTACCCTGGAGCATAGTTCTTGAACTTCAAGTATATGTGACAATCTCAAGTGTCATCTTAATAAGTAGTATTGTTATGGGGAGGAAGATAATCATCCAAGAGATTTTCAACACCAACAATATACCAAAAATATCCCACACTAAACCCATCAAGGAATGGCTATCCCTTTATAGATGGGTATAGTGATGGCATGGGAATCTAGAGAGACTAGCAAGTACCCATGTTTTGTATGATTTCTAACTAATTAAACATGTTCTATATCATATAAAATGTGATCTATTATAAGGTATCACACATATATGTAAATCATACTCATGAAACTATAATGCCTCACTAAACATACTTTGGTCAAAAGTTTTACAAATAATAAATAGTAATGATCTATATTAGTCAATTTCATGCACACCACTTGATCAAACTGTATTCATCTAACATTATAATGATAATAAGCTAGTGAAGTCCACCTCACTCCTTACTCCACATTAGTAATAAAAGTTGGTCAAATACAATTCAAACACAAGATTCATCAACTTACATCTTACTATCAATGCATCATGTGACACACTATACATAGGAATAATAACAACATACATTTAGTCCATCAAATATATACATGAATCTTCCATTATATTCTATCCCATACTAGAAATAATTATTACAAATATACCATTTGGGTAAACATAAAGTTTAACTATATGATTCAAATAATATAATATGTTTCAAGTTATCTACACCTTATGGCAATCCATATTACCATAGTTTAAGGTTCTAAGACTTAACTACAAGTTTTCCACAATCAAACATATGAAGTAGTGTTAATTAAATCGGAACACAAGTGTTATATAAGTAAATTATAAATAAAAAATCAAGTCATCATTCCATGGAACACAATAACACACTAACAACACATTTTCTAAACTTTCAAAGTTATCATGCACACATACACAAATCTTACCAGGTGTAATAACTCATGTAATCCATGACAATAACTAATATGTATATATTAAATATTCAAATGTAGATATGTGTTAGGTATAATATTTAAATTATGTACTACCTAAATACAACATAATTTTATATTGTAATACCCTATGATATCCTATACTATCATATATTCCCAAATAGATAACAACATATAAACCAAACTTATGAATATTAAGACTCGATTAATCCATGTAGATAATAAAAAGCAATAATAAATAATTATACAACTTAGTTATATCTTGCATACCAACATACTAGTGTATCTCAACATTTAAACATGCATCACAATGCATCATTATGAACTAAGTATAGCTAAATATTTATACATGGTAACACACTCATAGTATGTAGTGCATACAAGTATTCCATACTAAATACACATGATTAACAATAATTGAAATTATTAATAGTGAGTTAGATAAACCCATTATATTATTAACTCATTTTCTTTTAGGAGACTATTCCAAGGGTTATAGTTCTTGATTCTTGGATAATTTAATGACTTATTCCAATCATCTAATGAATTACATGTATAATTCTCCAAATACAATCACTTGCACATTATAATGTGCACCATAGGTAGGTATTATAGTACTATGCAATCTCTAAATCATGGTTTAATGTTTTAGTCATATCTATAAAGCATAGAAATCAATACATAGAACACACTTCACATACAATAACTAGAAAAATTAGAACTTCATTTTCTTGAAACACAAGTAATCTATTTTCACATCCACTTTATATCTATTACTTTACAATCAATCATTTGTTAAAATATGTTTATTCGATTCTTTCACTTTTTAGTTAATATTTCTTCCAAGAATATTAACTTAAGAAATCTACCTCAGTTTTTTTATTATGTTAATAGTCATAAACATGTAATTCAATGTCAAATTTTATATGACATTTTCCATGTTTTGAGTTAAAACTTTCTATAGATTTAAATCGACAATATAAGGTAGCTATGTTTTACCCTTTTAACTCCATTAACACATAGTTTGGTTATCTATTTAATGCTTACAAGAATCCAGTTTTGTATTACTAAGGTTACCATTTCAAGTTTTATTCCCACAAACATTTTAACTCTATTATTGTAGTTATAGAATAAATCTATCACAAGATTTAGATGGTTTAAAATTAAATCTTGATTTAATTCATTACATACATCACGTTTATGAATCCTTCCTGATTCCTAATACAAAGGGTGAAAAATTAAAAACTTCCTTTAATAATATTTCTATTGGCAAAATTTGATGTCTATATAGGAGATATGATTGTCTATATTCAAGTTTTGTACCTCCAAATTTAAATAAAAGTTTTTTATTATGGTAAATATAAATTGATTAACTAATTAATATTTAGATAACACCTTATCTAATGTTTTAGATGAATATCACTCTATATCCAACCTCAACCTAAATAATAATTCCAATATATATTCGAGCCTCAGGTCCTAGAGTTCAATATAGGCATATTCAAGCCTCAGGTTTATATATCCACATGTTTTTTTTAAATATTTTGTTGATATAAACATTATAAAATTTTTTTACCAATTAGATCCAATGCACTCAAAATCACCCTTTTATATATTAACCTTTTTTGTATACAAAATTTAATCTTCCAAACTCAGAGCAAAATTGTTAGTATATACAAATCGTATATGAAGTAGATATAATATTCATGGTTTTCTTTTTTTATCTTATCTAGACCCCTATCACCCATATTAGAGTAAATATGTCACCATTTGTTTAGATGCCATGATGTTGGTTGGGTTAATTAATAATTATTATCTAGATTATTTAATTTTATATCAAAATTCTTTTAATTAGCTCATTATTTTACTATAATTACTACTATAAATATATGGATCTAAGTATGATAGTTATAGTGTTTCCAATGAATTCACCTATAGAATCACAAATTGCATTAAACCATACTTATGACATAGCATCCAGATATATTGGCTAAATCTATTCACTATATATAAATCACCACATTTACAAATTTTATATAGTTCACTACAAAATCCTTATATAGTACATCCTCTACATAGAAATTATTTTTTTTAATACCAATTTCTAGGTGAACAGTATAGGTGATATAAAATTCATTTCAACATTTGTAACTTAAGAACTATATAGGAATTAGATAATGATTATTCACTCCTATTCAATATTATAATTATATATTATATTTGTGGTTCAATACAAAGCATTGATTATATTCTTTTATGTAAATATTATTGTGTAGAAATAATTTTAAGTCTTATTTGTTATAGCCATGAGGTAATTAGAATAGAAACATGTCCATAAGTAACATATTTGTGAACCAGGTATGTTCCAATAATGTGTCAATAAAATAACATATTGTTGGACATATTGGCATATAAATATGATCACTCTCAGAAGATATTACACATAATTCCAATCATGGTATAACATTATTTATTTTTGTATATTTAATCTAATACTATTTATAAAATCTTCTTCTAGATATACACACCAAAATTAAAAATATTAAACCCAAAATCATGCAGATATAATCATAATTTTAATGACATGGCCTACCTAGTAAGATGTTTGTTATCTTCCTCTATAACTTCTCCTTGAATTACGTCATTTTCATTTTTACCTTCTCTATCTCTTCTCTAATGCATAGGCTATCTCAATTCTCTTTCAATCTTTCTTTTAAATAAAAAAAATAGATGCTAAATTCCTTTTCCAGCTTTTTGTTTTTGGCTTTTCTTTTTGTTTTGTTTTTTTCCTAATTTAAATGTTTCTCTCCCTCCCTCTCTCCCTCTCTCTAGAAATAAATCTTTTTTATATTCTAATATGAAATTCTAATCATATATTAAACTATTTTATCATTTAATTATGCTTTAACAATTTAATTGTAAAATCATTAATAACAACCCATATTTAATTTTAAATTTATTAAACTTTCCTCTAAGTGTACTAATATCATATTAGGTGAAGCACAAAAGGGAATTTATTCCTATTATTTACCTACTCAAGTAAACATATAAAATAACAATTTAAAACAACCACCAAAATAATCATTTTTTAAATGTATTTTGTACCATGACTAATGATTATGGTGTGTACAAAGTTTAACTAAATTTCTTTGCCGGTCAATAATATCTCCATCTACATCATCCTCTATGATGATTCTCTCACTTTAATATGCTCAAGGGAAGAATTCTCCTACATCCACCTCACAATACATAGGTAGTTAGGTCTTTTCACATGATAATCCTAAGTAATAATATATAATTGAATCAATACATTAATATTATTAAAATTGAAATGCATACATAAGTTAGTTCATAATAAACAATCATGTATTATCAACTAACTAAGCAATACTTTATTATCCTGAAATAGCATAATTCTCAAGCTTAGCAAAAAATATAACCAAATTTGAATTTTTTAACTGTAGATATTCACAATAACCTAGTGAGTTTATCTAGTGAGGAATCGAGATGTAACATCATTCCCCCTAAATATATTCATCATCCTCAATGACTCTTATTTAAAGATAAGTTCTTAATAGAAAATATTTCTCAAAAACATGATATACAATGCCAAACGAAGTGAATAATTAGTAAATTACTTGAAAAACTCACTGTGATTCCTTCAAGTTGATCTATTCCTAAAGTATTGGTCCCATAAGACCTTACTCAATGACATCTCCAAATTATTCAAACATGGTTACGAGTATTATTTACTCTGACTGATTCTATTGTGATCACCCTGGGGTCTAGAATCATCAATACAAGCCTATATACTATAGGACCAACCACCTCTATTACCTTGAAGAGTCCCATGTATCTTAGTGAAAGTTTAATTATTTCTCAAACAAATAAAATCATCATGCAAGCCAAAATAAATTTCTGAGGAGAATTCCACAAAATATTCCAACCCTCAACACATCTCTCTATCCTAGAGAGTGTTTTTCTCATTTTAGAGAAAAGTAATTAGGAAATCTAGCAAAAAATTAATATGTATAGTTAATCTTATCTCTACTCTATGTAGCTTCAAATAAGTATAACATATAAATACTATCACTACTCCATGAAGATCCTAGCAAGTATGATGATGAATAGGAATGGTAAATATATAATATACAAAAATTATAGAATACTTGTCCATATGGAATATTTATCCACCATATACATGCATATGGCCATATGACTAAATTTGATAAGTTCCTCTTATCAAATATCAGATTTGACAAGTCCATCTATCGATCCAACTTAGTACCAATAATTTGAGTTAATATGAGGCTAAGTAGGATACCATCTTATCACTTAGAACTCAAGTTCCTGATTCATCACTCTTCCCTTAGGTCTTCATGACCTTATGATCTATAAAATGTGCACAATAAATTTTCAAATTGTCATATTTTAATGATATCAGATCATTGAAATTATAACTATATGTTGATTTAGTTTATACGTATCCTCATACATACAAAATAAATCATACAATCAATCTATAATTATATTAATTTCTTACTAGTTAAACATACTAGTATCATATTTCATAGTCTTAATTTATAAAGTTACCTTCATAGTTAAGATAAAATAATGTTAAAATTAACATAACCTATATAGTCCAAGAATCACACCATTCTTTCAACCTTAAATGGAAATAAACAATATAATATCTCATTGCTTGCTCAACCAGCACACAAGTTAAAAGTTTATTCCAACCCCAAGATTTACAATATATTCAACTTATCTTAAACCTTACTCACTTATGGTGATAGGTATAATATAACTCTTCCAAAATAACATTCTTTAAGTAAAAATAGATAAAATGTCAATTTAATCATGAGTGTATAACATTATACTATTTATAATCACCTTATAATTATTAGTATAAAATTTAATATATAAGTCAAGGTTTGCCACCTCTCATGGTATTAAAATCATGAGTTAGATCAGGTAGTGACTCTAAAGAGGTATAATTAAAAATTATGGAACTATCTTCTCAAAAACTCCTTACCCTTTCCAGGTAAAAAGAAAATACCACAACTCAATATTACCCAAATACTATCTACTTATCCAATCTTGTAAGTATGGTATCTCAATATAATTCCATAATAGGGAGAGATATATACCAACATAAATATGTGTTCCTCCATCCAATCTTAAAACTTTTCTCTAAAAAAATTAGAAAACAATACATAAACATTTCCCATTTAAGAAAACACTAAATCAACATCACTCATATGTGACTCCTTGGTAACATCCTAATAATGTCAAAAGAGAATAAGATAAAAATTCACCTCTATGCTAACTAAAAGAGATGACACTTATTATTAAACCACATATCTAAATGGTGAAAATTCCATTAAAAACTCCTAACATAAAGGAATTATCAAGCAATACAACACTCTACTAAGAAGATTCCCACCATCCTAGGTAGTACTAAAATAAAATGGTCTTATAAGATTTCCCACTCTTGGGTTTAGACATAAAAACTAAAGCACATAAATTTAAGGGAAGCATCCTGAGCTTATTAAACACTCTCAAAACTAATTGACAAGATGACTTAATAATCAAGAAAGATGTAATCATACTCGAGGTGTTCGATCTAAGGATCAAAATATGGCAGAAAACTTTTGTTCATAACTCATGAACTATGTTATATACCCATCTATCCAAGCCAACATAAATATGTGTTCCTCCATCCAATATTAAAACTTCTCTCTAAAAAAGAGTATAAAACAATACATAAACAATTCCATTTAAGAGAACACTAAATCAACATCACACATATGTGACTCCTTAGTAGCATCATAATAATGTCAAAAGAGAATAAGATAAAAATTCACCTCTATGATAAATAAAAGAGATGATACTTATTATTAAACCACATATCTAAAGAGTGAAATTTTCATAAAAAACTCCTAACACAAAGGAATTATCAAGTAATATAACACTCTACTAATTCTCACTATCTTGAGTAGTAATAAAATAAAATGGTCTTATAATATTTCCCACTCTTGGGTTTAGACACAAAAACTGAAGCACATAATTTTAAGAGAAGCATCCTGAGCTTATTAAATACTCTCAAAACTCAATGACATTATTACTTGACAATCAAGAAAGATGTAATCATACTAAATGTGTTTGATCTAAGTGATCAAAGCTATGGTAGAAATATTTTTTTCATAACTCATGAACTATTCTATACACCCATCTACCCAATCCTTGAATACAACCATCACCATTGGGACACTCAATAAATCAAAAGATTAAAAATATGCCTAAGGGTATATAATTAATGGTTCCTATTGAGTCACCACAAGTCTAAATACTAGTGCAAAACTTCATGTTACTAGGTTCACAACACACAAAAATGCTAATAGACTCATTAGGTCCTAGAGTTTAAGCCACATCTCTAATATCACATGTAGAATCCTTGCTAAGATCTAACTAGAAATACGTAATTTTTTTAAAATAAACACATATGTAAAATTAGACATCCTAAGATTTTAACAGAAACAATAATAATATTCATGTGCAAACATGACATCAACTCATATTACAACATAAAATATGGATCACCAATATCTTGAGCAAAAGACAACTCAATACAGAAAGTAATTTAAACATTTATAACTCATCTTATCTAAATACACAATCACTCCTATCAATGTGCATAAAAGTATAATTAAAACTCTTCAAAAATATTTTACAATAATAACTATAATATAACATAATGTACAAATACGATACTTGGTTACCCCAAAGCATAGTTCTCAAATTTCAAGTATCTATGGCAATCTCAAGTGTCATCTTAATAAGTAGTACTATTGTGGGGAGGGAGATCATAATATGATAAATTTTTACACCAATATAGACCAATAATCCCTCACACTAATCCCATCAGGGAATGGCCCTCCATTCATAGATGAGTAGATAGTGACAACATAATAATCCATAGAGACTGGAAAGTATCCATATGATGTATGATTTTTAACTAACTAAACATGCAGTGCATCATATAAAACTAAATATATTACAAGATATCATAAATACATGTAAATAATACTCATGAAATTATAATGCCTCACTAAACATACTTTGGCCCAAAGTTTTATAAATAATAAATAATAATGATCTAGATCAATCAATTTCATGCACACCACTTGATCAGACTACCTTTATCTAAAATTACAATGCTAATAATCCAAGGAAGACCATATCACTCTTTACTCTACATTATCAAAGTAGAGTGGTCAGATATAATTCAACCACAAGATTCATCAACTTACATCCTACTAACAATGCATCACATGACACACTATACATAGGAGTAATAACCACATACATTTAGTCCATCAGACATATGCATGAATATTCCATTATATTTTATCCCATACTAGAAATAATGATTAAAATTATACCACCTAGGTAAACATACAATTTAACTATATGATTCAAATAATATAATTGGTTTCTAGTTATCTACACCCTATGGTAACCCATACTACCATAGTCCAGTGTTCTAAGACTTAACTATCTATTTTCCACAATCAAACATATGAAGTAGTGTTAAATACATGGAAACAAAATAATTATATAAGTAAACTATAAATAACAAAGATAATCATCCTTCCAAGAAACACAATAACATACTAACAACACATTTGCTAAACTTTCAAAGTTTGCATGCATGCATACATAAATCTTACCAACTATAACAACTCACATGATCCATGGAAATAACTAATAGGTATATAGTAAATAGTCAAATGTAGGTATGTGTTAGGTATAATATTTATAGTATGCAATACCCAAGTATAACATACTTTATACTTTAATACCCTATGATATCCCACACTATCATAGGTTCCCAACTACATAGCAACACATAAACCAAACTTATGAATTTCAAGACTCGATAAATCTATGTAGATAATAACAAGAAATGATAAAGAATTATACCACCTATGTATATCTTGCATACCACCATACTAGGTTATTCCAACATTTAAGCATGTATCATGATGGACCATTATGCACTAAATATAGTTAAACATTTATACATAATAACACACTCATAGTATGTAGTGCACACAAGTATTCCATATTAAATACACATGATTAATAATCATTCATATTATTAATAGTGATTTAGATAAACCCATTATCTTATTAACTCATTTTATCTTAGGAGACTATTTCAAGGGTTATAGTTTCTGATTCTTGAGTAATTTAATGACTTATTCTAATCATCTAATGAATTACATGTATAATTCTCTACATACAAGCACTTGCACATTCTAATGTGTACCACAAGTAAGTATTTTAATACCATGAAATATATAAACCATGGTTTAATATTTTAGTCATATCTATAAAGCATATAAATCCATCCATAGAACACACTTCACATACAACATTTAGAAAAATCATAACTTCATTTTCCAAAAACATAAGTAATCTAGTTTCACATATAGTTTATATATAATATTTTACAAGAAATCATTTGTTAAACTATGATTATTCAATTCTTTCACTTTTTGGTTAATATTTATCCCAAGAATATTAACTTAAAAAATCTACCCTAGTTTTCATAATTATGCTAATATTCATAAACATGTAACTCAATGTCAAATTCCATATGATGGGTTTCCATGTTTTAAGAATTTAAATAGTTCTATAGATTTAAATCCATAATACGAGGTAGCTATGTTTTACCCTTTTAACTCCATTAACACATAGTTTAGCCATCTATTTAATGCTTACAATAATTTGGCTTTGTATTACTAAGGTTACCAATTCAAGTTTTATGCCCACCAATATTTTAATTGTATTATTGTAGTTATAGAAGAAATATATCACAAGATTTAGATGGTTTAAAATTAAATCCCAATTTAATTCATTACATAAATCAAGTTTATGAACCCTTCCTAAGTCCCACTACTAAGGGGGAACAATTAGAAACCTCCTTTAATAATATTTCTATTGGCAAAATCTGATGCTTATATAGGAGATATGATTATCTATGTTCGAGTTTTGTACTTCCATATTTAAATAGATGTTTTGTATTAAAAAATATATAACTTGGTTAACTAATTAATATTTAGCTACCACCTTAGCTAATGTTTTAGGTGAATATCACTCTATATCCAACCTAAAACTAAATAATAATTCCAACATTCGAGCCTCATGCCCTAGAGTTCAATATAGGCATATTCAAGACTCATGTATGATAACTCTAAAATATAATCATTAATCTATTAAAAATCCATCTTCCATAAAATATAGACTTTAAATCCCAATAACCATATATTGACCATTATATATTACCCATTATATATTAATAGAGTATATGTTATTAATAATGGGGTGATACCTCTAATGGTCATAATGTTAAAATACTTTAATTTTTATGTTATTTTAATGGGTTGATTTTATACCACTTAATTCAATCCTATTTTAATTCTATAAATCTATACAATCAAATTTTTATAGTATTAATTTTTAACACCAACTATTGTATATGCCTTAATTAGTTTGGAAATTCTGAAAAGCTGATTCTAGACATAATACAATTCTATTTAAAGTATATATTCACCTTAAAATAAGGTGACACTATAGAAGTAATTTCTATTTACTAATCACATAATATCTTTACTATTTAGGGCATCGATTATAAATTTAGGTGTTCTATTTAAGAATTTTTTTAATATAAACATTCTAAAATATGTTTACCAATCAGATCCCATGCAATCAAAATCACCATTTTATATATTCACTTTTTTTAATATACAAACTTTAATCTTCCAAACTTAGAGAAAAATTGTTAATATATACAGGTCATATATGAAGATATAATATTCAATATTTTCTTTTTAACATCTTATCTAGACCCCTATCACCCAAATTAGAGTAAATCTATCACCTTATGTCAAGACACCATGATGTTGGCTAGGTTAATTAAAAAATAATATCCAGATTATTTAATTTTATATCAAAATTCTTTTAATTAGCTCATTATTTTAATATAATTATTGTTATAAATATATGGATCTAAGTATGACAATTACAATTTTTTCAATGGATCCACCTTTGGAATCATAAATTATCATAAACCATAATTATGACATAGCATCTAAATATATTGGCTATATATTTTCACTATATACAAATCACCACATATACAAATTTTATATAGTTTTCTACAAAATCCTTATACAATATATCCTTTGCATAGAAATTATTTGTTTTATACAAATTTCTAGGTGAATGATACAAGTGATATAAAATGCATTTTAACATTTGTAATTTAAGAACTGTATAGGAATTAGACAATGATTATTCACTCCTATTCAATATTATAATTAAAAACTATATTTATGGTTCAATATAAGGCATTGATTATATTAATTTATGTAAATACTACTCTATCAAACTAATTTTAAGTCTTCTTTGGTATAGCCATGAGGTAATTGGAATACAAATGTGTCCATAAATAACATATTGATGAACTAGGTATGTTCCAATATCGTGTCATTAAACTAACATATTGTTAGATAGATTGGAATATAATTATGATCATGCTTAGAACATAGTATGTATATTTGTAATCATGGTATACCATTATTTATTTTTATATATTTAATATGATACTATTTATAAACTATTCTTCTAGATATCCACACACCAAAACTAGAAATAGTAAACCCAAAATCATGCAGATAGAATCAGAATTTTAATGACATGGCCTACTTGGTAAGATGATTACTAGCTTCCTCTATAACTTCTCCTTGAATTATGCCATTTTTATTTTTACCTTCTCCATCTCTTCTCCAATGCGCATGCTATCTCAATTCTCTTTCAATCTTAATCTTAAATAGAAAAATAGATGTTATATTCCTTTTATATCTTTTTGTTTTTGGCTTTGAAAGAGATATAATCAATATATGTAAATGTTCACTTCCTTTTAATGCATGAACAAAAGACACTTTGTAAGAAACCATATGGAATGAAATAATATACATTATGTTTTTTATAGGAAAGGCGTACACATGATTCATTCAATTTACCCATATCTGAGAAATAATACATAAATGGGAGCAGAAACAAAGAAGAACTCATATGCATGACACCCTACAAAGATACACATCATCTAAAATGGGTACTATAGTCCAAGAAAATGATTTCAATATGTGATAACATACATAAAATAAAAACCATGATAGTGAAGAACATGAGGTAAGGTTACAAATGGGAGAAGTGTTATCTGAGAGATTACATAAAATAAATAAGTGGTACACTCAAGGAATGGAACATGGAGTGTGGAGCAAGGATCAAGGATAAAATTTGAACAAGTTCTAAGTGGGAAAAAGGATATTGAGATGGGAATGAGGTTTGTTTTTATAAAATATCAACCCAGTAGTGGGTCCTATGGTTAGGTTTAATAGGGAACATGTTCCTTTTAGTCCTACTTTGTTTAAGGATGCTTTTAAGATTAGAGAAAGAAGGGATAAAAGAGATACGGGATCAATTTTCAATAGGACATGGGTATAAAAAATCAAGGATAAGATGGTTGATCAAGATTAAATCTATCCCATTTAGTATTTTTTCATTTCTAAGGATGATAGAAGCTTTCACCTCAACATCCTAGACTCTTTGATTCATAGAGCTTTGATTAAAATGGTAGTTGTTTTTACCGGTAAATTTATAAGAGATAGACCTACCATCAATGTGTTTAGATAATGGGTAGTAATAAAATAGATTTCTAAGGGCCATATTAAAATATTGGGCATGTTTAATGGGTTATTTTTTATTCATTTTTAAAATGATGAAGATTGTTCTCATATATTGGTTGTGGGTCCCTAGTTTTTAGATAGATCAAACCTATTTTTATGTAAATAAAAGATAGGTTTTAACCCTAATAAGGAATATATAAATATTATTCCTATATGGGTAAAATTATTAAGCTTGCCTTTACATTTTTGGGAATAGGATCTGATTATAGTCATAATGAATACCTTTGGCTACCTTATTGCTTTTCATGAAACCACCAAAGATATAACCATGCTTATCCATGTAAATATTTACATGAATGCCTTTGTTAACCAGTATCTTCCCACCTCTATTTTTATTAACTCTTCTCAAGTAGAATGGGTTAAAATAATAAAATATGAGGATTAAGTGTTGAAAGGTGACAAGTGTTTAAAACTTGGTCATATGTCTAGATTTTATCCTTGTGAAAAAATATAATCCTAATGCTGAAAGAAAGAATAACCAGACTTGGTCTAAAAACTAACTTAAAAAAAGGTAAGAGAGAGGGATAATAAGCCTTCTTTGGCCAATGTAATTGATAAAGATAAATAAAAATTAAAATAATTTTAACAACCTCTTATTGAGATGTTAGTTGTTAAATAGGTAAAACATTGGCATATGAAAATGAGGCTTGAGTCCCATAATTTGAGAGGATACAAAAAGTGCCTATATAGGTGTGTGAAGGTGGGTTTACATTAAAACTTTTGGAAACTTATTTGGTTAAGGATAGAATAGCGAATTCACTTGATTTGAAAAATATTCCAAATCAAGACAATCATCCTTTGTTGGTCAAAGCAACTATTGAAGATAGTAAAACTTAAACTCTTTTGAGAAATTTCATTCTAGATTCTCTCAATTCTCCAAATTAGAGGATTTAATCCCATAAAAAGATAACTCAATTTTATGATGATTAAGGTATGAATGAATTTGAGTAATATTATATGGAAATTATTCTAGTGAAATATAATTATAACTATAATCCTTCCTCTGGTATTAAATTTAAGTTAGAATTAAACTCTTGGAAGAATTCATAGTCTGTTTGTCTAGTAGGTATAGAGTATGAGGCCCTTAAACTATCATCTAATAATAAAGATCAATAAATAGTGCCCTATATATTTTAAGTGTTATTTTATATGGTGGTCTCTCCTCACACTAAGAAAACCAGAGAGATCGAATCTTTTTTAAAGGTAACGACTAGATCTATAGGTAGGGTAGATGACATTAGAGAAAGTAAAAGTAAAGGAAGGATGTCTCAAAAATAAAATTAAAAGAAGAAAACTAAGAATGAAATTGTATATGGAATAAAAAAGACATTATTATGATAATAATTTTCACAAAATTAGTCTCAAATGAAGATTACAATCTAGAACATTAGATTTTTAAATAAAAATAATAACATAGAACTATTAGATATTTGAGGGAAAACAATATGCCCAATATTATGGTAATTTAAGAAACCAAAGTGAATAATAGTTTTTTAGATGGTATTAATGTTTTTCTTTATAAATAAACCTTTGTTTTGAGTGTCATCTCCCTTGGGGCTTCGAGAGGACTTGCCACTTTTTATCTTGAAAAACAAGTAAAGGGGAAGGTTATTTTCAAAATTCATACTCATTTAACTATGATTTTCACAAATAAAGAAGATGGTACTATGTGGATATGATCCAATATACACCCTCATAAATCTAATTCTAGTTGTATAAATATGTGGAAATATCTTTCTTTGTTTAGACAACATTGTGTTAGCTTGCATTGGATGTTAGCTGGTGATTTTTCATCCCTCTCTCTCCTCTAAAAAAGAAAGGGGTAATATAGTCCTTCACTGATAGAATGGATGAATTTGTTGATTCCATTTCTTCTCATAGATTTATGGCTATATAGTTAATAGGTATCCATTTACTTGGTATAATAGAAGAATGGGGGAGAGCCTAATCTAGGTTAGACTTGATAGATTTTTCATTTCTTTAGATTAAATTACTTACCAATATTTTTTCCTCTCATTTGTCAAGGATTTGATATGATCACAACCCCTTGATTTTCAATATGTAATTTCATTCTAAAAATGAGAAGAATATTTTTAGGTTTGAACATATGTGGTTATAGCACCCTGATATTATTATAAGAATCATAGAGTGGTGGCTTGAGGTTTGATAGGGGTCTATTAATTTTAGGCTTGCTATAAAAACATATAATGTCAAGAGGAAAGTTATAACTTGGAATAAAACTATTTTTGGTAACATTTTAGTGAAAACAATAAATTAATAAGGAATTATCCCAACTTGAAGAAAAAAATTCAGTGAATTATTTGGATCAACATTATCTATATTTGAAAAAGATCCTTCTTAGTGAGTACACACAATTTTTGCCAAAGATAAGTATTTTTTGAGTTTGAAATAAAAGGATATCTAGATTAAATAAAGAGATAGTAACACTATATTATTTCAATTGATAATTCCAAAGCACACAAGCCATAATAAAATTATATAATTTACTTTGGAAGGTGTGGAATAAGAGCTTTGATCCTTTGGTTATTAAAATGGAGGTTGTTTAGTATTCTAAGGATTTTTTTATTGTGAACCCTATTTTGAATGAGAACATTTTGGATATGTTTATAGACAAAATCCCTCCTTTGATTTATCATGAAGATAAATTGAATATCTTACAACTAATTTCCATGGATGAAGTTAAATGAGTAGTTTCTCTAATGAAAAAAGATAAGTATCATATACTTGATTAATTCCCCACATATTTTAACATTAATGTGAATTCATCAAATTAGATTTAGTGGCTATAGTGGATGAATTTTTATTTTTAAATAAAATTTTAAGATAATTCAATAACACTTTTCTAATATTGGTTCCCAAAAAGTATGGAGTTTTTTAATTTTAAATACTTTCATCCAATCAACCTCTACAACATAATTTATATATTATTCACCAAAATTTTAGCTCTTGTAATCCATCATTTGATGGAGAATATCATCTCAAGGTATCAATTTAGATTCATGATGGGTAGGAAAATTTAAAATGGCATTATTGTGGTGTATGAGACCATTCACTCTATGGATAAATGTAGCCAATCAGAATTGCCATCAAATTAGACATGAATAAAGACTTTGATAGAATGGATTGGGGCTTCTTCAATATAGTGATGTTCCACTTTAGGTTATATATTCATATAAAATTTGATTAATACTTGTGTCTTTATGACAATGTTCTTTGTCATTATTAGTGGCATTCCTCATTGTTTTTTTGAAATTAGGAGATAAATTAGATAAATTGATCCTTTATCCCCTTTCTCTTTCATCATCATGGTGTAAAATTTGAGTCAAACTCTTTTTGTTGTTGTTAGACAAAGCAAAATTAAGGGTTTCAAGACATCCACTAGAGTAGATCCTTTTTCACATTAATAATTTATTGATGACACATTTAAGTTGGTGGAGGCTTTTGTTAGAGAACCCAAGGAGCTTAATGATATTTTAAATGATTATGAAAAAGATTCTAAATAAATTATCAACTTTGGTAAGTTATCTTTATTATTATTTAACACCCTTTCTATGAGTAAATAGAAGATAGATATAATTATAGGCTACCAGGTCAAATAACTTACTTCTTATTTGGGGATTCCACTTTTCATTGGTTTGATGCCTATTCAAGATTTAAAATCTCATCTGGGTAGGTTTCAGAATAATCTAGTGGGATGGAAATGAGCGGTTCTATTTCAAGTATTGAAGCTCATGTTCATAAAAATAACTCTTTAGAGACCTCATGTTTCTATTATGTCAATGTTAAAAATGCCTAAACATATAGTTGGTCAGATTAAAAAGATTCAAAAAATATTTGTATTGTCTAATTAGAGGATAATAATAGATTTCACCTATTAGCTTGGGATAAGGTGTGTCTCCCTAAGGCATATAGGGGTTTTGGTTATTATATAGATGAAAATAATGAATTAATATTTGATCATAAAATTTGGTTAGAGATTCATCAATGAATCAAATTAATGGACTACAATTTTAAAATCCAAATGTCTCAATGTAAGAGATAATGGCATGCTACTAGTTGAAAATATTTTTGTTAGGGACTCTTCCTTTTGGAATTATCTTATGAGCAGTAGATAGATTATTATTACAAGAATCAAATGGAATAATGGAAATGGAGAAAGAATCAAGTTTTGGCATGATCTATGGATTCTAGATCACCCCTTGATCAAGATGGAGCCATGGCATCAAATAGGTGAACCAATCCAGAGACACTATGGTTTAAAATTAGTTGACTACATTTAGGTACTTAATAGAGGTAAATATTGGTTTCAAGTACATATGGATAATATATATCCATAAGATATCACCATTCTAAATGATTTAAAGTTTTTATTTAGAGTATTTGATATTTTAAACCTTATTATGGAAGATGAACTGGTTTGGGCTAAATCTTTGGATAGGATTAATGGTGTCAAATCTATTTATAGTTTGTTGTTATAATAAACCTTTGATGGATCTCAATGGGTTAATTTATGGTTTAGATTAATTCCTAAATTAAACATCTTCCTTTAGTTAGTTATTCAAAACAAAATACTCATAATGGATAACCTAAAGGAGAGAATATTACCTATTTTTGATAGATGCCATTTATGTGAAAAGGAGGAGGAATCTATCTCCCATATTGTGTTATAATTATCTTTCAAATTTAAGGTTTGGGGGTTCATTATTTATAAATTTTAGGTTGCTTGGTTTCATCCCTCTTCTTTTCTTAAGCTTTGACACTGTTAAAAAGATCCATTTCAAAGTTATACATTGAAAACATTGTGATATTGGACCCTTCCTCATACTTTATGGGGTATTTACAAGGAAATAAATGATAGTGTCTAGAAACAACAAGATCTCTAGTTTAAGAGAGATGATCAAGGTCAAAAACCTACTTTTGGATAATTTCAAGAGTTATAAGCCAATAAATAATATTTTTAGGGGTAGGATATTATTATCACCAATAAATAGGATTTGGAATATTTTTGCCATCCATTGAGAGACCTGAGAGTTGAGTTTATAAATTATATTAAGTGGTAGGTTCCCTCTCCTAATTGGGTAAAACTAAATTTTTATGGATCTTATAAAGGAAATCTTGGGTTAGATAGGAGGAAAATTATAAATATTTCAAAGGGATATTTTATTTCTACTTTTATTGGGATTATGGGAGTCTAAACTAACCATTGGGCCAAGTCTAGAGCTTCCCTTTAGGGATTGTAACTAGCTAATGAGATTTGGGTGAGAGAATTGATCATTAAGTAGAAGTCCTTAAATATAATTCAATTCCTTTCAAATAAATATTATGTGAGTTGGAACATTAGTAACATGATGGAGAAAGATTATGATACTATCAACTCCTTTCATAGGGTCTTCATTCAACATGTTTATAGAGTGAGTAACCAATTAATTGATTGGTTTGCTAATATAGGGATTTTATCTAATATCTTCAAGAAGTAGTTATCCAAAATAGGAAATTATAGATGACATTATTTAAAAAGTCAACAAATAAGTTTTTTTTAACTACCTAAGGTGTAAGTCTTGAAGACTACAATTCATTTAAGTCCGTCATCTTAATCCTATTATTATGATTTTTGTTTTGTTTAGTTTTTAGATTACTTTGATGGATTCAATAGGGTCACAATATGGATACTATAAAATGGGATTATAGAATGTGATTTTTAACCATATATTAAATAATTTATGTATTCTAACTTAGATCCTTGGCCCCCATTTTATTTGGGGACTAAGGCACATCATCCTGAATAATTATAAGGATAGTTATATCCTAAAGCATATGAAGGATGTTTTCCTTGATACTTGGATCATCATGATCAATCGTAGGTGGCATGGTATTCATGTAATTTAGCATGAGAAATACATTATTAATCATAATGATAGTTTTTCTAGTTTGTGCTATAATTATTTCCTTTAATTTTAGTTTTGGGTGAGTTTAATTAACACCAACATGGGAGGGCACTTGTGTCATGTGGAACTATCATATATGGATTTATTAGCTAAGCATTTATAACTATGGGGGATCCTCCATTAAGGTGTTTTTAGTATTTTCATTAAGATCACCTATGGTTATGACCCTCACATATCTAGATCCTTCATCAAGGGGTGGAAGGATAGAGTAGTCCTTATTAAAGGGAATGATATCAAGATTTATGAGGAGATAATTCCTCAGGTTATAGGCATGAATGTGGAAGGTAAAATAATAATAATAATAATAATAATAATAGATAAACCAAGGATAAAATTGATAAATCTCTTGTTGATGGGGAATAATTGATTTAATTTCAACATGGTCACCTCAGATATTCAATTCCTCTACCCAACAATGAAGTTGATAAAAATTATATGATATTTATAACCTTGGATGGTAGGTATAATTTTGTTCTTACATTATATTTTATCTTTATTTATTTATTTAGGCATCACTACCTATTTAATATCCCCTTTTACATGTTGAATTCATTGAGAATATTTGTTTTATAAGGCAAAAAAAGAAAGGAAAGGTTTCTTATGCATTAGACTATCATTTTTATGATTTATAAGTATTCTAGGGATGTGAAGTTAGGACTTGAGCATATTATCTTAGAAAGTTATAACTAAAATAACAATCACAATGGGAATCTTATAATGAATCCAAGAATATTATTGAAATGTAAATTCACTCCCATAAAAGTTTTGAATGACTCTACCAAAGACCAAGATGTGGAAGGTCTAATCACTAAAGATGGTTCCAATGCACCTGAAGTGAATAGAATGAGAGAGATTATTGATTGATTAAAACTAATGAAAGCTCAAAATGTTAGCAATAAGAATAGAGAAAAATATATGTGGAAAGAAAAAATAAATTTTAATGAATAATTTGATGAGTTGGATACTACTTTCAAGGAGTAGGACAAATTCAAATAATTGACTAAGGAACTTTGTTTGCATAGAGATTTCCTTAATTGTTCCTTAAGGACCATAACATAATCAAAGACTCCATCAAGATCCATTAAATGGAGAAAATGGTTTAAGAAGAAACTAGGACTCCAAGGAGATGATAATATGGATGAGAAGACTTGATGAAAGATTTTAAACTGTAGAATAGGAAAATCTCTCCCTCAGAAAGAATTTATAAGCTTTGCTAGGTTATAAAAAAGTCACACTTCAAAAATATTTAAATATCATGTATGTGATTATCCATATCATAAAAAAAAAAGAATGATGGTGAAGGATATAATAATAATACCAATAAGGATAAATATATGACCAAGGAGAAAGGCCAAAATCTTAATTCTACAAATGTGGATTATATGGAACAATGTTTGAAGAAGATGTTGGCTACCTACGACGCGACCCTTGGTGGGCATAAATTTTAGTTCCCCATTGTTTTTTCCATCATTTTTATATATTTTTTATTTTTTATTATTTTTAAGATGGTTATTATTGTGAATAGGCTTATTATTGTGAAGAGGCTATGAAGTGGTTGTCATTTAGTTATTTTTTGGATTTTGGTTCTTGTTTGTAGATTTCTTTATCTTTTTTGGTTTTTGTGACATAGTTTATTATTCTTTTATTTTAAGGTATACTCCCTTAAAAAACTCCCCTTTTCTAATAATAAAAAAATATATAAATAAGTGGTAAAGGATTGGGAAGAGTTACTAAAAATTGAAATACTAGGAAATTTATTTATAGAGTTAGATGAGAGATAAAAAAAGGAAAAAGGGAAACAAATACAATGGGTTATTAAAAATGAAAACTTGATTTATTTTAAAGCAACCCATAAATAGAAGAAAGAAAAATATTATGTATATGTGAAGGTGAATGTGTAGGATTTTCAAAATAGATTATTAAATTTAGGAGTGAAAATCAACATAATGTTACAGAGTAATTGAGAAAATTTAGGAAAACCACAATTACATGTAATAACATATGACATTTCTCTAGTAGATGGGACCCCAAGA